>JAOPHQ010004581.1:2500-95000 GCA_030340625.1 Merluccius polli
ATTCATTCAAATTAACATTCTTTACCTTTTCATTCCTCAAACGTTGGATGTAGTGTTATAAGAACACTACAGCTTGAGTACAGCTCGACTTAACCCCATTTTGACAGTTTTCTGTAGATTGCATCTTGATTTATAGCCAGGCTGTTAAAATAAGTTTAACAAAGGTTATATATAAGGTTTCATGTGGTGGACTCATCCTCCTACATTCTTCACGGTGATAGTGCTCAACTTTCCTGGTAATTATTAGAAAGATCATGTCCTATGATCCAGTCACTTATTTCTACAAGACGGTGGGATAACATAAAAGAAAAAAAAATAGATTAGTTGATAATTTATCAACTATATAATATTTATAAGACAATCATGCTAACAAACATTGTTAATTTCAAGTGTCATTCACATTTCTCTTTACAGTTGGCATTTGGATCGTTCCTAGGAATTCTTGGGCTCTGCCTGGAAGAAAATCGAAAACAGCTGGTATGTACACTTAGCCTATATATGTAGATAGACATATTTATAGGCCTAACACTGGTATGTGGCAGACCAAGATTTGACCTGCAGTGAGTGTGTAACTTTTTACAGTGGGATGTGGTCAGGTCCCTCTCCGATCAGTGTCAAATCCAATTGAGGTTTTCATTAAATGTATTATGCTTTAGAGACCCTCATTTGTGTATCTGCACATGTGTGGGATTTGAAATTGGCAGGGTTTCAGTGGGAGAACAGAAATACCAATCTTAGCTGAAGTCAAAGGTGGTGGTAAAACACAAGAGCCAAAGGACTGATCCTTCAATCAGATTAGCTTGGTGCTCAAATTAGTTATTGTTTTCCCAACACATGAAACCTGAAGCCACTTGAGAGCTGATTTGTATAGAATGCCACACTCAGTTGCTGTCTACAGTTTCTACACAAAGTGTGATTGGCTGTTTGGTTAAGATAGCTAGATAAAAAGATATGCGGTGCAGGCTCTGAGAGCTCAACGCACTGCAACGTAATAAAACAGATGGACAAGACAAATAGACAAAACACACGCAAATTAAGAAAGATCTTCATCGCTTTGACAACACGTGGAGCATTTAGAAAACACAATACAGCATTACAGACATCACAATAACACATTACAGACAACACAACACAATACAGACAACGCAACACAGACAACACAACACAATACAGATAACACAACGCATTACAGACAACACAACACATTACACCAAACGATAGCGGAAGTGTTTCCAGAGGACACTTAAAAGTGATGAACACATCTGGACATGCTTGTGGTTGCCACAGTTTGTGACTCATGATGTTATTGAAGTTGACTATCTGTAAGTGGTGTTGGAAGTGTTTTTGGTTTATTTTAACATTGTGATCGCATGATTCAGATATTATTGCAGATATCGTCTGTTAAACTAGCGTTGGCCTTTTGCTTATTATTAGCCTGTCAATTAAAATTAACCAAAAACACTTACATTTGAGCTCATTTTCCAACACCACTGCGACAGACATAAATATAACGGACCAAATGTTAAAATGACAAGAACAGGAAGTTACCCTGCTATTGACAACCTGTGAAAAGGGTGAAAAGGGTCCATAACGTCATGAGTCACAAACCGTGTCCTCTGGAAACACTCTCTCTCTCTCTCTCTCTCTCTCTCTCTCTCTCTCTCTCTCTCTCTCTCTCTCCACATGTGTGGAGAGTGTGTGCGTGTGTACACAATGATGTGGTTACTCCTGGATGAACATCACTATTGTTGTTTCCTTGAAATCTGTGTGTCTCTCTCAATATTTGCTTTTGTAGCTACTTGGCAAGCCGTTCTGAATCATGATGTTTTCTTTATTTGCATGTGTTTTTTGAAGTTGCAGTGTGTTGAGCTCTCAGGGCCACCGTATAGATAGGCCGATAGATAAATACTTAATTGATACCGAAGGAAATTCTAGTAGCATAATTTTACATTATTGACAGAAGAGAAAAGCCTCGTCTGAGAGTGGCTCTGGGGACAAAATACCTCCTCATCCCCCCTCAGAGGGGCGGCAGTAGCTCAGTCCGTAGAGAACTTGGCTTGGGAACCGGAGGGTCACCGGTTCAAGTCCAGCACGGACCACAGTATGGAGTGTGGACTGGTGGCTGGAGAGGTGCCAGTTCACCTCCTGGGCGCTGCCGAGTTGCCCTTGAGCAAGGCACCGAACCCCTAACTGCTCCCTGGTCCTGCTTACATGGCAGCCTATCACTCCACCAAAAAGTTGAGTGATAGAAGAATTTCCCCAATGTGGGATTAATAAAAGTAAATCTTAATCCTATCTGCATATTGTTGCTTGCGGATGCTAAGGGTACACATAAGGGTGTGTGTGTGTGTGTACCTGGGTCTGTTATTGATTAAGTCACAGTTCCCCCCCCCCCCCCCCCATCATCATCATTAGCAGCATCAGCATCATTATACAGTATATAGTAGCCTGATAGGATCTTGCCAGTACTAGGTATATGTCGTTGTCCCTTGTTTGAGTGCACCAGACAGACACACCAATTGAAACACATTGCAGCCAATAGCACTTCTTCCCTGTTTCACTGAAACACAGCCAGGGCCAGCACACTCAGGACCAATGCAAACAGCATTGTTCTGCGCTAACTTGATAACTCAGACACTCTCTCTGAACGGTCTCATGTGTTTGTTTGTTTGTTGCACTTTATGGTCACTTTATGTTCTTCAAAATTTCCAGGAGATTACGTATTAATTTAAAAATTATTATTGACATAGCATGTGTTGCTCTTTATGTGTTATGAAACAGCACTTTACTTCACATCAGATTTGACTCATAACATGTTCAGCATGTCCCGCACCCTGCGGCAATTTTCCCACTTTTATTGTTAAAAGTCAAATGTAATTTTACACCAAAATGACAAGTGGTTATTAGGCTTTAGGTCAGCTGTTTAGGTTGGGTCCGCTGTATATACTTATATCATTGTATTAAAAAAAATATCAATACTTTAGTTGTAAATCTTAATTGAGGGCAGCACTGTGGCAAGCAGCCCAAGATGAGACTCTTGGTCTGAAGACTGCATCACAAGGAAATATTACATGATGTTTTGGCTGGCAAATAAACAAGACTAACAATTTCTTAGAATGCTGTTTGTCTCATCATACAAATGAACCCATCCTTGGCTCCTCATCTCCATAGCAAGAGGACATTATGTCTGTTTCCCTTTAGCATTACTTTACATTGACAGAGGACGAGGGATAGGAAGTCAAACTGATCCTGACAGATGAAGTGAGTGGGCTACACATAGGGCAGTAGCACACATAGGAACACTCTCTTACAAGGATTATTTCATTATGCTTTGGAGGCAATAGCGCGTCAGTGGACATATTCTCAGGATGCGTTGGGCCATAAAACAGCACTCATTCTCCAATAATTCAAACGCTAACACGGCAATCTGTGGTGTGTGTGGGCGACCGTCAAGCATCTGTTTTTCTTTCTCTTCTGGCTGTTCTCTCTCTTCTCTTCTCCTTTGTTGAGCTGCTGGCATGTTGTCCATATTAACCTATCACTTACAATTGATTGCATTGTTAAATACGTTTGCTTAAAAAACCCATGCCAGTTGATAATAATAAGAAGATCATAATTGGATGAAAGGGAGTACTTTTGGTGCTTAGCGGTGGATTTCTGTGGGATGGGGTGGATGGCTGTGCTTGGATCAGAGATGGTTGTGTTTGGATGCAACATTGTTGTGCTTGGGATTCTTGCACTGTCCACTGTCCTGATAAGGTCACACACACGATAAGACGATAGGAAGGGGAAAAGTCAAGACGTGCATTAGTCATGATGCAGGATACATACAATGTCCAGGAGAGCATACTTAACATTAAACCTGAAACAGACTTCTGCAGCCCATTGCGTTTCCCTGATATGAGACAGTGCTCAAGCCAAACTCTTTGATGCTGCCACAGATATATGGGCTGTTTATTGTTCATGGTTTATATAAGATAATCACAACCAGCAGCTAAACCCCTGTATGGGTCTTTACCGTGCGCACTTACTGTCAGAGTCAATCTGTTGTTAACCGTTCGTATAACGGTCTGTTTATGCTGCATTCCCGTTGTTCTAAATTTATAACCTCGTCCTGCACTGAATTTATAACCTCGGAAAGGGGGGATTGTCTGTAGTGGTTAGGGCATTTGACTCCCAGCTGAAACATTCTGGGTTCAAAACCCAATGCCCGCAGTTTACCTGAAGGTGTTTTTGAGCAAGCTGGCCTAACCCCTACCTGCTCATGAATGGCATATCGCTGTAAGTCACTTTGGAGGAAAGTGTCGACTAAACAGTAGCTTCCACTTTTTTCTTTCTGTGCTCATGTTTCTACGTCCACCTTTATTGTGGTTCCTGTCTCTATCCAGCTGACAGCTGCCATCGTTTTCCTGAGCTTGGGAATCATGGCGTCCTTTCTGTGTCTGGTGATAGACGGCGTCTTCATCGTCTTCAACATGGTGAGTGACCTGCACCTGTCTGATCGTCTTGGAATATAATATATATGCAATTTGGTGGATGCTTTTATCCAAAGCGTCTTACAATACAGTGAGTATTGTAACCCCTAAGGGCGTGTTCAGACCTAGCGTTTTTTGTGATAGGGAAAAGTTGAGCCAACCGTTTTTTCAATAAAAAAAAAAGTTGGCAGCTTTTTTCGTCATTTTTTGTCGTCGCCTAGCAACGAACCCATTCTAGAACCCGACGTTGTCAAAAAAACGCCTGACGTCGGGCGCTTTTTTCCTGAAAGTTGAACTTTTTTCAACTTTTTTTTACGCTCGGTGCGGGACAAAAAAATGCAGAGAGAGGCGTTTAAAAAAACGCTGGGGGCTTTTTCCAAAAACGCTCTGCTACATAGGAATATAATGTAAAACGAGTGCTGGCAGAAAAAAAAAACGCTGGGTGTGAACACGCCCTAATCCTTGCAATGTTAATGCCATGCTGCTCTACCAGTGTGAGCTAGTCAGGAATAAACCCCCCACAAATCGCATTGACTATAATGTACCCTGTCCAAATGTACTGTGTTCGACAGCAGTTTAACAGCCTATTCGAACAAGCCAATTTATATTTAATTTTAAGTATATCGGGCCCTAAGTCCAGCCTTCATGGCATTAATTAGAAATAGTTAGCTTAGTTTTGATGTAATATAAATATTTTTCAGCAACAAAGTTCTTGTTACCTATAATCTGGTCTCTTTTAAATGTCTGGCAGACATGCCAGATGAATCAAACTTCTTGTCAGGATATCGTATGTCTACCGGTTGTGAAACATAAAAAAAAACTAAACCACTATAGAAGTCTGTGGCCCTGAATACGGGTTCAACTTGTCTTATCTACGGTTCAGCTTTGGTTGGCACTCGTAACATAAAAAACATGTTGCACAAGGGGAAAGGCACAGGAAATTAATGAAACAAATGTTTCATGGACAGTTTGTTTAAATTATATTTTGAAATTATGTACTATATCAACTCTGAAATCATGGGGCAGGATAGTGTAGTGGCTAAGGTGTTTGACTCCTGAGTTTGATCCCCAATGTCTGTAGCCTTCTTGTAGGTATCAAGTCCCTTTAGATGAAAATGTCTGCTAAATAACAAAAAAAATGGAAAGGAGTAAATGAATGTTGTTTACTAATGAGTAATCTGTGATCCAGTAGAGTTACACATTGTTTCTTGTTTTGTTACGGAGATATTCCCTCGAGTGGAGGAAGCTTTCAGAATCAGAAGGGCGTTTTTAATAAGTGTATTTCTACAGTGGCCAGTCTACACAGTGTTGATGTGAATCCTTTACAGAAACATTTGTCTTTAGAGTTTACTACTGCTGGCCGAATTTGTCAATTACGTGCTTATAGATCCCTGCCTTCGAATTTAGATATGAATCTAAAGTCTAATTTGTGAGACTAACTATTGAGTCGTCTAGACTTCTCGAGTTTTGCAATGAAGTAAAAATAAAATTATAGCTTAATTGAATTCAGCAATCAATTCAGCAGCATCACAAGTTGTGAATATACAGTATATATATATATATATATATATATATATATATATATATATATATATATATATATATATATATATATATATATATATCCATGACGTTAAAGTACTATGGCTGTGAATATATATCCGATGTGTACGATGTTAAAGTGTTATGGTTGTTTTGTTCCTCATCTATAGTTAATCATCTATAAAAGACAGTGCAGTTGATCCCCAATATTCATTGATTTGGAAAGGAAACTACATACATGCATTATGAGATTTTCTTTTCCTTGTCATTTTTGCCAGGATATACGACCTTTAAAAGCAGGAAGGTGTCAGTTCTACACCAGTGGCAGCAGCTACATCTATGAAAACTACCATGCCTCTGTAAGTATCACTGGTATATGCATCCTGATAATATGCCTTGTTCATTGGCATCTTTCATTTGAAAGATATATTGTTGGTTGATCCATCAGTATCTTTTTAATATGATTTTGGTCGTCTTTGTTAGTTTTGGGCTGGGTTGTTTGTGTGTTGAGTGTGTGTTGTTGTGTCCTCTGTTAGGTGCCCTGCCGGAACCTGGAGGAATCCTGCAGCGTGACAGTACGCAGCGGCACCTGCTACTGCTGTGATCTGTATGACTGCGCCAAGTGAGACAATCACATCTTCCTCCTGCTCCTGCTCCTGTTCCTGCTTCTGCTCCTGCTCCTCCTCCTCCTCCTCCTCCTCCTCATCCTCTTCTTCTTCCTCCTCCTCCCTCTCCTCCTCACCTCATCTTCCCTCCTCTACTACTCCTCCTCATCATAATCTTAATCTGTCTCAGAACACACAACCATCCTATTTTTCTGATTCAAATGCTAACCCCTACCTGTTCCTTACTGAAATGTATCTGAATTCAAATCGCTTTAGATAAACTCTAACTCGACACGCCAGATGGTTTGTTACATAGAACCATCTGGGAAGTCGTCCATGGAAGCTGTTTGGAAAAGGGCAGGCACGTTCAAAAAATACTTGGCAGGTGATTGGATGAACCAATCTGTCTATCACTGTCTAACATGTGCTAACTTCAATCAATCAGATTGAAGCTGAACCATATGATGTAGTAGGAGAGCAAAACATCGCTTAGTGCCGTTCTTTGCTCTTCTTTCAATGAATAAATACTCTCCAGTTCAAATATAACCGATGCTATAGCAGTATCTACGCTAACCTATGCTAACCGCTTTCCATTGTTGCTTCTCGCTGTCGTCACACCTAAATCACGCCAAAAAAACATGTAGCTGTCAGTAGTTCCTCTGATTGGTCCGACCCACTGTGGTTCGGCCACAAGCGCCTTGAAACCTGGCCAGACTGATCTCTAGAAAGAAACAGAATGTGAACTTGCGAGATCAGGGTGGTCTCACGAGGCTAGATAAACACTACTGCAGTTGGTCAATGGTCACTAGTGATGCATGTTATCTTGTGATGAATCCATGGAACACATTGATAATGAGTAGAGGTGATGTACTCTGCTGCAGTGGGGGCTACCTGAACAACTACTATGAGTTTGTTGGCGTGCGGGGCTGCCATGACGTGCTGACTGTGTACATCCTCATCTGGACCCTGACCGGCCTCAACCTGGTGGCCTTCATCACAGGCATAGTGACCACAGCAGTGCTGGGGAGCATCAAAAGCCTGGTAATACACACACACACACACACATGCGCGTGGGCACGCACGCACGCACGCACGCGCACACACACACACGCACGCACGCACGCACACACACATACACATGGGCATGCACACATGCACACACACACACACACACACACACACACACACATGCAAGCACACACGCAAGCACACATTGACATTTTCAATTCCCTGTGTTAATCTTAAATTACACCGTCTGCAAGGTCATGCTATATTTTAACATTAGGCACTACTGTGTTCTACTGTGAGTTACAATTCCACAAATTATGTCACATGCAATGAGACAAAGGAACGTCAGGAGGAGTCATTTGATTTTGCTAAAAATAAACCTTGATGAAACCATTTTAATGTTAAATACAACATATCCAGTGGAACCAAGAGAACCATATGCTATTTTTCTAAACATAACTCCCCTTGCCAACGCTACGCTATTGTATTGCCATTTCAGCTTTTGGAAAGGCAATAAAGTAACACGAAGTGACAGCAAAAAAACCAGCTTGTGGGCTGGCTAACGAATGTAATGGCAGTACAGTACGGTACAGTGTACACTCACAACAAACCATGAAAATCGAAACGGGCTAAAGACGGGTCAAAACATTGAAGAAAAGGTGAGAATCCTTTCCAGGCCAGAGGCAGCGTAACCACCGTCTAGCTTGTGGTTGCCAGGCCTCTACTGGATACGCACAGATGAAAACAGGGATAGCAGACCACCTTCTGCATGTGCGTGTGTGTGTGTGTGTGTTGTGCTCCTCCATGTTGTTAACACTCTGGCAGACAGATCCTCTATAAAGGCAACCAATGTGTCCAGTTGTTTTGCTGCTGTCCGGGCTGACCAAGAAATCCAACGGCAACTGGGAAACCTTGAGATGGGAATCTGGTGCAGATTTTCCAATTACAGCACGAACACGATCCAACTCAACGACGCCCAGATCTGACTGTTAGAGTCATGCTACCATGAACAGATGATGCATCGATGTTGATGTTATCGTTACATCATCAATTACATCATGATGATAATAATAATTATAATAATTATAACAATTACATAATCATTACATAATCATTACATCATCAATGGGCACTTGATGCATTGTTTTTAGTATTTGTGTATGCACTTTATTTCCTGTTTAATTATTTTAGCATTTTTGTGTGAATGTACTTTATTTCTTGTTTTTTATTGCGTCCCTAATTCTTGACAGCATGTATCTGTGTATGCGCTTGTACTGTAAAATAGTATGTACAGCACTTTGGGACCAACCTGAACCAAAAGGTACTGGGTTCGAAGCCCAATATCCAAAATCTCCTCTGTTTGAATTCACTGTAAGTTTTCACAACACGTGTATGGAGTACTCTCTTATATTAGAAAATAGCCGAGCGTGATGGTTGCCCTTTAGGGAGCTGGTCAGGGTTAAGCACCTCAGTGTAGATGCTTACATATTGGCTGTGGACATTGGGGATTGAACCCAAAACGCTTAGGGGGGGAGTGTTGGACACCCAACTCAACTCCTCTTTAGTGCTGCGAAATATTGGCGCCCGTTCTGCGCTTCTGTGTTGATTCTAATAATAAGCGGAAAAGGCTGTGGTCTAGAATGTGGTGAGCATATATAGACGAGACGTATGTTTAACATTGCACACCGACTCAAGCATAACAGGGGATTCAAGCGTAACAGGAATGTGTATACCTATGGTTTAGGATTCAGGGGGATCTACACTTTCAGTGCACACTACATTACATTACCATTTCACTGGACTGACTTGGTAGGCTGATTGAGGATTTAGATAATTTGACAAAATAGAGCACCATTCTAAGTGAAGAAATCCTAATCCTCACTAAGTCCTAAGGGTCAGATGCTCAATGTGTGATGTCAGAACCCCATGAAGACAAGATATGGACCATCATGGAGGAGAACATCATTATATTGGGGCAGCACAGAACATCATTTTATTGCGGGCTGTGATTGTGCAACACGGACAATTATAATTTCTATATACTCTAAACATGTGGCGTCCGGATGCACTGTATCGGTTGGTTACGATGTGAACTGAAATAGAACTGAATGATGTATGAACCATGTGTTCCTGATGTTAAAATGGCACCGCAGGCAAGCAGTAAACATCACCACAGCCCAGCCAGAAAATGGCTTCAGTGTTGTGTTGGTGTGCCCACAACAAAAAAAGAAAGTAGAAAAGAGATAAATGAGATAACTAAGGCTTATTAAATTATAGGATCTTAAAATGGTAACAGAGCGAGCCAAGAGGAAGGCAGAAAGGGGTGGAGGGTTATCTGTTGTGGTCTCATGCAGGGCTGTAACCACGGTTCAGAAATTAGTCCAGAGGTCCAGAATATTTCTTGTAATGTTGCTTATTTACTGCATTTCTGGACGAGCAAAAATGACACCTACAAACACAAACCAAGCTATACACTACACACAAACTCATTATCTATAATTACATACATACAGAGGGACTGCTTGTCAAAAATACTGCACAATTTGTAACAATTTACTCTTACTCTTCTTCTGTGTGTGTGTATGTGAGATGTTTGGTTGAAGAACGCTCTAACTACAGGCCATTCACTAGCCTTCCTTGTGCTGATTTCCTGCATACATTCATGTGACAGGGAAATATTGATATACTAATCTTCATAATATGCATTACCTTTTGAATGCTAGCTGGATCCTCCTGTGGCCAGAGGCATCCCACCACCTGAAAACTCAATTTTCACTTTCCAGTGAACATGCATTATAAGCACCAGTCCTGTGAGCCTTTCTTCGGACATGTTGGCTCTGAGCCATGTTTTGAGGCTTCGCATGACAGAGAATGACCTTTCAAAGGGACATGTTGTCACTGGAAGTGTTAGAAACATCTTCAACATACATTTTATGTTATAGGAAGGAAGGCGATTTGTGTTGCTTGCAGAGTTTCCTAAGCTGATCTACCAGCATTTGGTACCAGGTAAGCTGGTGGCATCGCAGGCTCATTCCATTGAGAGAACCTGACATCCAGCTCACTAGTGATGTGGTCTATAAAAGGATAAAAGATATTTACCCTGTAGTGGTCTTCCATTTCTACATTTCTTGCCTCCTCATATGCTGTAGTGATGTCCAAGTTAGTAGCCTGTAAATGCTTGGTGAGGGGCTGCATGTTACCTAGGACACAGTTAGATGATATGATAATGATAGTTTCGAATGATTCCATACTATGCCAGAGATTACTAGACTTTCCAGAGATGGATGTTGGTTCTGTCTCCATACTCTTCAAAGCAGAATGTGCAGCAGTACACTTTTCCACAAAAGCGCATAATGTGGTTGCTCTGATGCCCCATCTGGTGTCCAACATCAACGGGATCCGTGCTGTCCTTGATTGGGCATCTTCTCTTCTGCATTCTTCCTGAAAGGCATCTTTCCTGGCACCTGTGGCTGAGAAGAACACAGCAATACTGATGGACATGTTCCTCACTAAAGGAATGTCAGAACGGCCATGCACCACCACCAAATTGAAAGCAGTGTACACTCTCCTACAGTGGGTGCACACTGCCCTAGGGTACAGTTCCTGGATTCTCTTTTGCACCCCACTCACTTGTAGAGGCCCCGTCATAGACCTGACCCCTAAGGAAGTTTGCCTGAAGACCCCACTTCATGAGCTGTCTTAATAACAGCATAACTTAATGGCTTCAGTTATTGTTGCTGCATTTTCTTCCTCCTCAATGACATAGCAGACACATATGGACACCTGTTCCAGTCCAACTTATGTCCATGGACTCATCGGCGAATACAGTGAAGTAGTTGAAGTACTTACCTTTATTTTCTTTAACAGGGTCTCTCTGACTTCCTCTGCACAGCATTCTATTAACTCATTCTGAGTTTGGGGGGAAAGGTACTTTCCATTTTGGGGTGCTGTCTGCAGATGTTACTTTAGGGTGGAATCAAATTCTGCTTTCCAACTAACAAAGTGCCTAAAGTTCCCATTCTCACTTTCCCCCTCCCAGCTCCCCCGGAATGCGACATTTGGCTGGCCAAGACACGCGATTATGTCAATGATGGATAAGAGTCTCTTACGATTGGCCATAACCTTTTCATCAAATTTTTGGCTAATAACTGAGCCAATGTTCTTTTTATTTCTTTGGACTACAGACAGGAAGTTCTCTGCCAGTTTAGTGGCTTTTTGATGCCCCACTCTCATGCCTTGGGATAATACCTCTCTTTTCACCAACATTGTTCTTCCAATCATTTAAGCCCTTTGTAATAAAGCTAAAGTTCGAATCCTTAACCTTATTAAAGGTGAGGCAATGAGCACAATAGGCTGCATCTCTCCCACAGGGCATTTTATTTTAGCTGCTTTGCTCCAAATGCCTGATGGGGTTACATATGCGGAGCTGTTGCCACCCACTTATTTTGGAGCAAGTTTTCACTGTATCTGTAAATACCTAATCTCAGATCCAGAAGTTCGACAATGCTATAGCCGAACTGGGGTGAGACTTCACAGCCCCTAGGCCAGAAAACAGGAAGTGCAAGGGGCGGAGTAATGCAGGGTTTCCTGTTTTGTTACGGATATATTCTTCCGAAGATAAAATCATTTAACAAATGTATTTCTACAGTGGCCAGTCTACTACACAGGTTTGATTTTGAACATTTACAGAAACTTTGTCTAAGGATGTTGGTTTTCCGGACAGAATGTTTTAGCTTGTCTTCCTACCGGCTACAGGAAAAGTTTAGTTTGAGTTTGTGTTCGCTGTTTGCCAAGGAAGGATACCGAAAATGGGAAGAAGATGCTATCGTTTTAGTTATCAGTCCTCTTCTGGATCTGAGATTAATAGTCAGCCGTATCACGTTTGTTGTGGTTTCGCCAGGTTGTTTCCAGCTGAGACCCATTCCATGTAACACGTGTCTGCAGATCCCCGCCCCGAGCAACATGATTGGTCAAAATAAATTTGAAGCGAAAGAAAATTAAACCCTCACCTGAAATTGAGCTCATCTGCCATCAGATGTTAATCTAAAGTCTGATTGTGAGACTATTCGGCCCCTGGGTGAGGACTGAACTGACTTTGATAGCCATGTAAGGGCTGACGGTTCACATTGTATGTGATGGAAGCAAAATGGTGAAAATCAAGCTGAGAAATATTTGATTGCTGGTGTTAGTTAGCAAAGTATGTCTACATGACAAGAGTACAATTGTCTGAGAATGTTGTGGCCCAGGATCGACATTGAGCAAAACAAATAATGACTGCGTCTGTGTTGAATCAAAACAGCACAGATGCAATCAGATTTTATCATCATGATTTTCCTAAACCATTCATAGTAACATGCTACATTGTATGTATTAAGTATTATTTGGGTGACACTGAACAACAAGATGTTGTTATCCTAAGCGATTGTTTACTATTCTTTAGTCTATTGATATTTATTATTGTCATTTTTTAAAACATTTCCACATTGAATATTCAATGTATTTGGTGTTGACAGCTCCCATGCTCAGTTGGCTATGGGAGAAATGTATGAGTTTTTCATGTGTCCCCATAGGCGTGGATTTCAGGGGGGGGGGTACACGTCCCTCTCAATATTTAGAACATGTGCAATTGTCCCCCCTGATTAAAACATGAGGACTCGTGTACAAAAAAAACCCGCTATAACATTACTCATAGATGCAACAATGCCTCAGACAGGGGCGGGTCTTTTTTCTTCAGCACTGGGGTCGAATTGATGCAGAAAAGGAACAAATTGGTGCCATCTGGGACGACCCACAGCTTAATGTGTTTCCCCATATGTTCAAACGAAACCTACGCCACTGTGTGTCCCTGTCACAGTCAGTGTTCATCACAGACTTTTACAATGTAATGGAGCTGCTTTTTGAGTTTCTGTAATTATTTTGACAGTGAATTCTGTATTGTGCTTACAGTAAGCTAATGTCTTAATGTGCAGTGGCCGTGGTTCCACTGCCATATATGGGCAGCAGTGACTTAAATCTGCATAGGTCTCAAAAAAGACCTAATGCTAGGTTTAACATTTGCATGTGTACATTTACTGTATGTGTGTGTTTGTGTTCATGTTCAGACAAGCTACAGGCCCGTGAGCCAGTCTCCAGAGGACAGAATGTGTTCTCCTACTGCTCCACAGCTACTGTGCGACAACCCACACTCAATACAGCCGCTACACCTGGTTAGTATGCATTACCTCAACCTGTCAGTGACACATAGTGCCAAAGAAAATACTGTATTTCTTTATGTATGTTCAATCTTTTCTTTCCACTTCCCATCATTATCAAAATAATAACACTTCTTGACCAACCGTACTGGCGTTCTGTTGTTGCATGAAGACTCCCATGTGTTAACTGATGGTCATTGTGGCTTATTATTATTATTTATATCAAATAATTACGAACTAAGAAGACAGTCTTAGCCTCCCTAACATCGCCACTGCTTAAACACTAACTGATAAATAAAACATTGTTGACTTGTCATTAGTAAAACAGTCTGTCTGAATTCAACGGAAACTCAATGGGAATTCCCCCATTCTTAGCACCTCCAGAGTTAAGATGTTTTATCTTGTGCAGCTGCAATCTCCAACACAATATGAATATGAGGTAGACATATGCCAAGGACAGGACAAATCAGGACAAATTTCCCCCAAGGGGGGACAATAAAATATCTATTGTATTTTATTCATTTAAAAAAATTACCGGCAGGAAATTATTAAACATCATTGTCATGTCATCAGACCCACAATGACAGAACATGTTTTTGTTGAACACAGATTACATCGTGCCACAGATCATGTGTACAATGTGTAGTTTTCGTCTGACTGCCTGACGTATGGACAGTGTCAATCTCACGTCACATCTGTTGGGGGGGTCTAGTTAATCTCTTAAGATGTACATGATATGGAGCTATATGTAAGGGATAATGTACAGCGAGCCGGTCATTATTGCAGAATAAACCCTGACAGGGTGATGCAACAGAAATGATCTGATGATGCGAATATAACAACAGAAAATTATTTAATTGATTTAAAAATCATTTGCTTCCGCTAATAAAAAGATTGTTAGATTCTACAGTTGAAATAGGGTCCATAGCATAGCGTAGAATGCCTTAATTGACCAATCAAAATCAAGTATTCAAAAAAGATATACAATGGATCTCAATTAAAATCTCAATTATTATGATGGGATGCCATGTGATTATAACGTGATGTTGTTCTGATTTAATTAATTATCAGACCAAAGGTACACATGGCTTCAAATCTATATCAACAAAGTCCTCCATTTAGCCTTTCACTGTTCAAGACCTTAAACTCACTCATCAATCTTCTCTTTGTCTCTCTCTCTCTCTCTCTCTCTCTCTCTCTCTCTCTCTCTCTCTCTCTCTCTCTCCCTCTCCCTCTCCCTCTCTCCTCCCCCAGGGTGGCACTATGTACCCCTCTGTCGGGTCTGGTAGGGTGACTCCTCACAGCGATTCCTCGCCGCTGGAGACCAACCCCCCTCCGTTCGCTCCTCTGTCGAGCCGGCTACGCTACAACGTCCAGCAGGGCTACCCAGCCTGAGGGCTGCAGCCCGATTCGGTGTAAAAGTGAGATAAGGGAAAATTAATCAAACTAGCGCTAGCCTGCTAGTTCATTGGGTTGAAAAATAATTGTCATAAAAATGTCAGTTACTTTGTCATCATGCATAAGATAACAAATTCCACTTACAATAACAGCATGAGTGAGTCTTGGGCATCTGATTACATTAACATCACCATACACCATATTAACATCAAGAATCAAAATGAAATGTGTCTAGAGTGTATATACAATGTTTTAGTCTGGATCATTGGAGGGAGCTGTTCTGCTATGTTTAATAGGTAGTAAATGAGAAATACATATTTTGTAAATGAAATGTAAATGACTTATTTTGTGTATTAATTATAGTTTTGTGTAATGTATGTTGCCGTTACTACATGTTGCTGTTTTTTCTGATGTAGAAGTTATTATATTCTATTTTTAGTTTGCATCATTTTGATGTCCTATCTGGCTACTATTTGCATATGTTCTGTATGTATAACCACTTTGTAAACTGTTACTGTGCAAATGTACATTTGTGCATTATGTGTATGCTGCTTTATTGTTTAATTGGCCATGAAAAATCCCCACTTAGGCCATCAAGTAAAAATATAAAAAAATGTGACGGGGGGGGGGGGTAGATTCAATAAACCCCATACTATATAATAGACAAATCAAAGGGTTTTTCATCTGAGCATACCAGCATCCCCATGACATACATTATAGACAATGATATCTGGCACCTACGGACACACAGTAAGTGAAATATCTGGTCTATGGTCTATGTTGTATTCACATTCAAAACGAAAAATTATTAGATGTCCTGATCTCTAGACATCTGACTTGATAAATGACATTCCAACACATGCTGAGTGAGCGAAAGAGATGCTGATCGCGTCTCCACATAGATTGCACACACATACCGAATGGAAATCCAGGAAGGCTAAAGGTTGCCTCACACAATATTGAAAGATGTTTTTTTTTAACTTACTTCATTTAAAATACCGTTGTGTGTTGATAGTAAGTTAAAAGTGCTCACACGTGCTCATGAAAGTTTTCCATTTTATATATTATCCTTCACTTCTGAGGTCAAGTGGATGAACACTGCCTGTTGGGCTTTATGGTATCTGATATCGCAAAAGCAATCACAAATGCTTTTGTAAAAATACAATTTCTGCATGTTTTTTTTCACATTTTAATATACCTCTTGCTGAATGCACTCATTTTAAGAAGGAATCTTATGGACTGCACTCACACCACAACATGTTATCATTGGCTTGGCTCTTATCTCTAGTTGGTTCTTTAAGAGAAGGGGTTGACCCGTGTTTGAGTGACAGGAGGAGTGTAGCTGGCGCAGAGCACAGCACAGCAGAGGGCAAGTGGGGAAAAACAACATTAGTGGACCATAATGCCCTCGCAATGGGAAGTAGAAGCTCTTTATGCTTTTTTATATCAGCATTTTAAGTGTATATATATGCGAATCAACTGTGAAATTGTAGATCAGCACAGACCATCGCGGCGCTGTGGATTCTGGGCTTGCAGACCGGCAGACAAGCAGAACCGTGCTAAAGTTAACTGAATCACTGAGAGATTAGGACCACTGAGCGTGCTTCTCTCTCTGTCTCTCTGTCTGTCTGTCTGTCTGTCTGTCTGTCTCTCTCTCTCTCTCTCTCTCTCTGCCTGGAGCTCAACAAAAACATGACCTTGAGAAAGAGTGTTTCTGGATAGGGTCAGAAAAACAGGAAATGTTCATGCAGTTTGAGAAGTGTCCTATGGTTATTGATTCTGGTGGGAAAGGTCCCAGAGACATCAGTATGCTTATCACACATGGATTGGAAAAACAGACATCCCTTTGTGAGAATGATCCACTCTCTCCTATGAGTCGTATGATTTATATTGTCATATATCATATATTGAGAGTGTAAATATTTCTCTCTTTACACTGTTTTCTCACAGCGTTGATCTCTTATCCCTACTGTCCGACCACCAAGTGGACATATAGCTCAAAGGAGGTGAGCGGTGTTATCTTAGAAAGGAAAGAATCCAACCTATGGTTTGATCTTTATTTGATCTTTATTGGCTACATTTCTACCTTTTTACCTAAGCTGACTTGCTTTAAAATACAGCTTCAGATGCGTCTAGACTGGCTAATAGCAGTGTCTTAGCGCATGCAATCAATTCATAAATATAATCTTCAAATGAGTGATTTTTTGGATTCTGGTTTAAAGTTTTCGGCAATGAATGGCGCAAACATTGTCAGAGGTTGCTTAAAAATGTCACCAACATTGATCAAAAGAATAAGTATAACTAAATTTGGCATTAGTTTAGTTTAGCCTCAACATTGCCCTTATGAATGAGATCCTCTGGTAATATCCCCTAAAATTATTTGTTTTCTCAGCTTAGCCAACGTATCGTAAGGGCGGTTCTCCACCACCCTTGGAAAGCCCTTTAGCCTGAAGATAGCATAAAAGATAACAACATGGCCGTTAAAGTTAATAAACCTAATCCATCAGCACATGTGTATTGTAGCTCCAGAGCGTTTGGAGGATGCCAGGTGTGAGGATAGTATGTGCGGTTTAGCCTACTATATACTATTAAGATGCTTAATTATCCAAAGTGATGTTTTAGATACATGTCATTAAATAGCAGGAGGGCATCTCGCTCAAGGGGTTGACAGGTAGACTGCAGACATTGGGTTTTGAACCCAGAACTGTAGCATACTGACCTCTGGCATTCATTGAAAGTTGGAACCACAATGTAGTCGCATGTGAAGCATTATGTTTCTCTGAGCCGTAGCTGTGAAGCTTCAATGCTCCCTCCTGGTACAGTTCCTCTCCCAGAGATGATCAAAGGAGGTCTGGTGCTCTGCAGTCCGGGTTAGGGGCAGAAGACAGTCTCCGCTGAGTAGCTCTGGTACATCTCCTTCAAAAAAAAGACAACCATGAGACTGATTAATTACGAGAAGAAGAGGAGGAGAGTGTGGCCGGGTTTACTCTCCGCATGATGGGGCGAGTGGGAGCTGTACGGTCTCCTGGGCCCCGGAAGCAGAGGCACTCTGACAGAAACCAGTCGAGTTGAGTTGCCTGCCATCCGATGCCCACGGACCACCTCTCCCTCTTGGGGAGCCGAATCGGAGCAAATCCTTGGGCAAACAGCGCTGGGGCGAGATACCATCTGGGAACACTTATATTTCTGAACCAGGAGACGCCGTAGGCCATTGACTAAATCGGATTGTGCAAAGAAACATTACAGGATTTATGAAAAGCCAAGGATGGCCCCTTTCATATTGAATGATACAACAAAGATAACATTATTCATGTTCAAAAGGTCAATTCCATTGTGGTGGAACTGTTAGGATAATGGTCGAACTCAAACGTGTATGTTTGTTTGTTTTTTATGGAGCAAAGGATCATTTAAGTCCATGTTAATTAATTTCACATTAAGTTTTAAAAGATAATCCACTCTAAATTCCGGCATCATTAGATGTTCGCCATTCCTCAGCTGCAGGTGGGATCTCCTCATGTTTGTCCTGAAGCAATTTTATGTCACAGTTGGACATTTCTTTGTTATGGCAAGTTAAATACATTGATGGCTTGTAACTGGAGGGTATGTTTTTGTTTTAAGAGCATACAGTTATAGGTCGAGGTTTATCGAGAAATAACTATGCTCAAGAGAAATTATACATTTTTGTGGCTGTATCCATATTCTGCAAACTGTCAACATAAACATTGTGTCATGTAAACCACAGTATTTAACTATTGTACATGAGCATAAATCGCAGGCTAGATAACTTGGATTGGATGCTTTCCAAAGACACAACAGGAGACGGCAGAACCCTCACTCTGAGCCCTGCCTTGCGGATGGAGGCTGTCATTAAGTAGGCCTACATGCTACAGGACTCTGGCTGGGCGAGCTAAGCCAACCAGAGATCAACTTTAACTGCTCAGCTTTCACAAGAACAGCATGTCACACATTTCAGGAAATGCATTTTACACATTGGAATCAAAGTTACAAGAGAAAGGTATTTTTCGGTCTTATTTTAACTGAATAATAATGCATTTAAATAGAATTGCTCAAAAAGCAACCTCGCTAGCGCTAACAACAAATACAAAGAAAATATGAATGGAAGGATGCAACATTGCCCTTTGATTGAACATTAATCTGTGCATTTACCATTGACTGTGCAGAAAGAGCAGTAACAACTAATTATATTTACACACACCAATTATATACGGTTTCTGATCTTTAAGTATTTCATTATGTTGTTACTCATCTGTTGTCATTTACAAAACAACTTTGTTTTAGAGCTAATCCAAATAATCCAAATGAATGTTATGCGATAGCCTCATAATAATAATAATGCGCTGCCATTTAGCATCATGACTACTGCAAAGCACCACACTTGACACAAGCATCTGATCCAGATAATGTTTATTTTCAAGTTAAAGGGAAAAAGTAAAATGTGGATATGGAAAATATTAAAAATAAATGACTGAAGGAAAAATAAAAATAAAACAAACATAACATTGACCTTCATACATAAATAAAGATATATGCTGCATGGATGTTAGCATAGTGACAATGTATAAATGCAAGCTTAACCTCCAGACTCAATTTATTCCTCAATTGTTTTGAAAGTCTACGTGTCATCGTTGCACCCCTCCAAGGGTTTAGAGACTCACTGGGCTAAAAAAAGTATTAAAACAAAAGCATACATTTATACATTTCACCTGGCTGGAGTGTATTCAGTGGTTAAATCCGGTTTATTTTCCCTTTGCAGTCTGTCCATCCACAGCCTGCATTTAAACATGATCACTATCAAATACAGTGAAGGCGTACAGGCTTTAACTACACCAGCTAACACTGCATCCTCTATCCACAGATGGAGATTCCTCAGCAACATTACCACATATGCACGTTTAATTGTCTGGAGTATTAGGAAAAGCAGCCAGTATTCAAAGTAGCACTGCAGACATTAACAGACATTAAAGTACCATTAATAAATCAACACAGTATAAGCAAGTTAAGAAATCACAGTGTTAAGAAAAGAACATACACAAAAACAAAACAAAACAGAAAAAAAACAGACAAATGTACAGGACAGTCACTACAGAAATACATGATCGAGACTAAAATGTTTTCCACACGATAAACCAAATGCTTTTCTGACTTTGAGTTGAGTGGTCAACATTTGTAGTCGAATTAAATTCAAGTTTCTACGCGTACTTTGTTTTTACACACTTCATTGTTCGTATGGTCAAATGCTAAATGAGGTGGCAACAGATAACTGGCCGTACAGACATTTATGACTTCCATCATGAATGCTGCTCGTCAGGTGAGCGACGCGGGTACTGAGAACAGTGCTATCAAAACCCAACTTCAACTTGTAGAGGGGCTGGACTTGTTTACATCCCTGTATCAGGAACGCGGAGAGACCCAATTACAAACAAAACAAACTTTGTTTTTTATTAACTTGAGGGGGGGAAAAAAAAGGAGTGGCGTATATTAAAGAGGTTCAGTACCAGGGTATTATAAAGTAAAAGAGTGGGGGAGGAGTGGGCAATACAAGATCATGAAAATGAGTGGCGAGTTGGGGGGGAGAGGAAGAGAGAGAGAGACAGAGACAGAGAGAGACTGTGATTATCTGGATTGATATCAGGGCTGAGGTTATCCTCGTGGTGAATTCAATCATGCAGATCTGCGCCGTGGGTATGCAGAGATGAGGACGCCGCAGTTCTGACGCACACACAAAGGAAAGGGTAGCGATATCACACATCACATTCACATGTTCACTGACTGACCACAGGTTCTGAACTGACCGGATGCAATCGTCAATTGTCCAATTGTCTTAGTCATTAAAAAGCCAAAAGACACATTAGAGAAATGTACACATGAACCAAATATAGAATTTGTCCTTTTTTTTTTTTTTTTTTTTCAAACAACTGTATTCAAAATACATTAATATATCTTTTTTTTCAAGTCATCCTACAAAATTGTCTTTGGTTAGGAAAAATATCAAATTAAAACTAGCGACTATAAACAGGAATGAATGGACAGGAAAGGGGGACAAGAATGTACAGGAGATCATGCAACTGATCAATATGGGGAACATTGAATGCCGATACCACGTATCTAAATGTTTCCATCTGGAATGATCCAAATATTTAAAGTGCTTCTGCGTTATTCCCTCACGTTAGGATATGAAAGAAACTGTACATCCATCAACAAAGTAAGGCAGATCGGCTTGAACTCGCTTTCTAACAGGTGCGCTGTTTTTTGTTCAGGTTAAATAAAACAAGTCATAGGGGAGGATAAAAACAACATATCTGGAGGGGCGTTAGGAAAAATCCCTTTTAAAAAGATGATGATTATAAAGGTCTGCCATTTGCAAAACATTCAGAGATTGTAAAAAGCATCATAACGGTTCTTGACGATACAAAAACGAGTGAATAAAAAGTTTTTTTAGCAGCCTATTCACACACCAACTAATGACGTCTCACAAAACATTTGTAGGGGGGAAAAAAAAGTGAATTTCAAAGCAAAAACACGTTCTACGCAAATCAAGGCCAAAGAAAAGAGCACAATCTGTGTATGCCAGACCTGCGGTGTGCACGCATGGGAGCGGGAGTGGGCTGAACTAAAACCAACACCAGTCCTAGGTGACGAACTAGGGGAAGGTAATCGTTGTGGTATCCATCGTTTGATCTTCCCCTTCTACAGTTGAAGTCATTCAGACTTCGGTGTCCTAATGGCAGGCCTGTGGGTTCTCTTCCTGTTGGTGGTGGTGGGGGTCTCCTTCAGGGATGACAAGGCCCATTGTGCCTGCTCTCCTGCTGGGACACCGGTGGGGCAGCGGAGGGGCACACATCCACCAGCTGGGTATTATCATCTTCCGCCTGTCTGCCACCTTTTACACACTTTTACCAACTATTGGATTGCCCCTGTAACAGACAAGGATACCAAGATGGGTTCTACTGTTATCTTTCTGTGGAGAACACACACACTAGAGCTGGTCGATCTTGGCCAAAACATTCATCACTATTATCTGGGTCAAGATTGAGGACACGGTTATAAAGACGACTATTCACTGACATTATGGGAGAAATATGATTTGAATGTCATTTTTGGCACAGGAAGCTTCAACATCTCTGAAACAAGTAAATGTTTAGGTAACGTTATCTCGACCGCGAGCTCCATGTCTTGTAAAGTTGGAGCTTGGGTGTGAGTGAAAAATGAAGTGTGCACCTTCAAACGGCTCCCGCTCAAAACAGCGAAAACCTAATTTCTACTATAATCATTTTGTGTCGATTTTCGGGTATTCATGATCGTAGGAAGCCCCGATCATAATCACGATCAAAAATCGATTAATCGACCAGCTCTCACACACACACACACACACACACACACACACACACACACACACACACACACACACACACACACACACACACACACACACACACACACACACACACACACACACACACACACACACACACACACACACACAGCAGCATTGCATGTGGCCTTACAAGCTGCCATATTGCGCGGTGGGGTCCCCCCTGCTGTTGTGCTGCGTCTGCAGCTCCTCCATGGCGTTGCGGAGCTGCTTCAGCGTCTGGAAGGTCTCCTTAGAGTCCTGGATGGTGAACTTGGAGTAGTCGTCCTGCTCCCTCTGGGGACCCTGGTACACTGCTATACTGGCACATGCATCTACAGGACACACACACGTTATATATCATGTCATTATAACACAGCTTTGTTGAATACTCAATTTTTATTGGTCAATTACGGATTTCTACGGCCTGTTATTTCTCAAAAGCATAACCAGCGTACTACTTTCAACTCAATATGCAAGCATATGCATTGAGTGTTGAGTATGTGTGCGTTATAATAGATCCATGGTGACCCCCTGACTTTAGACAAAGGCAGAACTCGGAGACAGATGCTTACCCTCCATCTTCTGGAGCCTGCCATCGTTGGATGAGAGGAGGGAGAAGATTCTCTCCGTCTCTCGGTCACAGTCTATATCCAGCTGAAGGTTGGTCAGCATGGGGCTATACAGGCGGTTGATGATTCAATAATACATGTTAGGATTTGCTTTTCACAAATGCATAATTAAATTCAGCATTCATTCATTAATTTATGTGTAAACCAAATAAAAAAGTCTGACTTTAATATATGGTGGCTGACATAATTAAAGAAACCCATGCATGTGAAGTACAGTATTTAAGTGTGTGGCAAACTTTACTTATTCCTATTTTTTTCCATTGATACTGTACATAACATGTGCTATGTTTACATGACTTTTTACATTTTGAATTGCATCCATTTATTTTCTGAAAGTGGGTAGATTCAGCTTGATTAGTTCCTGTAGTCTAAAATGTCTGTTTTCATGCCAGGTTGAGATGCTATTGTTTCTGTGGCATTTATTTTATTATGGGTTTATATTTTTTGGGTTGCAAACAGCATTGTGAAATATTTTTCAAATCGGAAATGGAGTATTTACTTTGCTGGTTTGGCCTTTAATCCATTTCCCATTTTAAAGTATCTGGCCGATCCTTTTGCATTAGTCATGTTCAACTCTTTGTTTTGTCATTTGGATTATGCCGTTTTCTGTTTGCCAAATGCTCAAAATGTGTACTTTAATTCTACATGATTGGGCTCCGTCTTTTGTCTTCTAATCATCGCTTTGTAGAAAATGCATCACAGTCAGGCTGTGTCTGGGAAAATAGTACATCAAACTAAAGCACTGACCAAAACATGAGCACATAATGCATCCAGTTCTAGTAGAAAAAAGAAATACAAACAAAAAGTAATGTTGGCCATCATGTCCCACAACACCAAAAGATACATTTGCGCCTGTGGGCACTCTGGCCGCTCGCTGCTCACTAGCAGCCGTCGCCAGGAGGCGGGTCGCTCAAGCAGAGCTGCAGACATCACGTTTGGTTGTGCCCAATATCAAGCTTGTAGTAGAAGCTCTCAGCAGCCCAGAAAGCATGATCAAATAAACTAGTTTTCAAGTTTCCCCTGTTTAGTATTTAGTACGCAAATCATATTTCCAAACACTTGACTTTCGGCTGTTTTTATGCGTGGCAACATAATTGGAATCTAATCTAATAACCGAATCAGAGTCATATCATGGGCCTAGTACGTTTCCACACACAAGAATTTGGACCTGGTTCTTCACTCTTGTCAGTACACAATACAACAGGAATGAAGCTCACGTTTGTGTTTGTGTCTACATTTGTGTCCCGGTAGACAAACAGACTGATTATAGCTCCGGGAAACTGGAGACATCAAGAAATAGTTTCTCCTCCATGTTTGCTAGAAACTAGCACGGAGAAAATGCAATCCAGCGGCTATTGGTTGCCGCTTTGGCACAGACGCCGCTAATTTGCATAAAGTTGCAATGATTTCAACTCTCCTCGTTGCTCTGGACATCGCGCCGCTTGCTGCTGCTGCTACGGTGACTGTCGGCGACCGAAAATTAATGGCTGCCGGTTGCTTTTGCTGCTCATGAATCTTTTGGTGTGAGCGCACAGTCCGGCACAAGCAGCCATTGCCCCCATTGTATCTCATAAGAGAGCTGAGTTCAAACTGTGGTGGAAACAGGTTTGCGTTACACCTGTCTTGGCTGTAAATTAGGTGTTTAAAGGAACTGTGCATAGGCCTACTTTGGGGCGTTTTAAGTGAGCAAGTGAAGGTTATGCGGCAGTGTTGTGTGGACAGAGACTCACGTTGTGCAGGGCTTACAGCCAGGTGCGCGGTCACTCGGACTTTTGCAGCACTGCCAGGCTCCGCCAGAGTACGTGGACGGGTGGAAATTTGCGAGTCGTCGCTCATTGCAGCGGCTGACCTGGTTCAGGACCTCTATCCATTCACAAGCTTCCACGCAGTTCCCCGCCTGAACGTACAGCGGCTTTTCTGCGCGGACCACCTGAAACATCTGGCAAGACGGGAACAAAGCAGCGTGTTGGATTTTGGACTGGTTTGGTTTCACAGGTGGTCTGTGAAGTGGGAATAGTCAATGGATCTTTCTCCTACAAATAAGACTATGGCCAATATGTGCAATTTTGGTAGTACTTGGGGTTTTTTTGGGACTTGAGTTGTGATTTTTTTTCAAATCTATACAGCTATACACACCGCTATAAACGTACATTACTGTATGTAAATGTACATATGTTAATATATGTGTATGAAGACAAAAGCAATGTATTCCATGACTGGCTTGAACTGTTGGCCCTTCTAGTGTTGAATGCAATTAATGGGCATTTTGAAGGTTCAATTGTTATTAAAAGACTTTTAGGATAAGAGTCCATTAGGGACTAGATACATCTGTTGAATCCTGCTTATGAATACATGTAAAGACACCTATTAATTTGAACTGCTGTTCAAAGTCTTAGAAGAAACCCAATAAAATTTAGGAGGATATGCAACAGAAAGAACTCCCACCAAGCAAAGCAACCATTAACATAGGCTTGTTTAATAGGTGATGACACTGCGCTGAGGAAAAAAGGGAAACTTACATTTTTGCGATTAAAGGCACTTTCATCCAGCTTCTCAACCGCCTGAATACTTTTGACATCGATGATGCATAGGGCCTCCTTTCCTACAGAAGAAGAGCACCGGGTGTTAAATATATGCTAAAGAACAACAAAGTAGACATTACTACAGTGTGAGAAAATAGAAGTCGTAGACACTTTGATGTGGGGTTCAAAGTATCCCCCCACGCTCAGTGTTATTCAAGACCACATTCAAGTTTGAGGAATTGAGATTAATGCACCACTCATGTGGTTTTCATCCATCCTCTTCTTTTTCCATTGATAGGAAAACCTGATTCCTAGCCCTGCCACATACCTCTGGTACATGACAAAAATACATGCATTATAATGTTTGTGCTTCCAAATCCTTGGAAGCACAAAGTGAAAACATGTTCGCTTTATTCATTGCATTGAGCCAAGCGATGTCACGCATCGACTCGCCGCCATTTCACTCGTCTTTGTACAAGTCATAAATTAAAGCTGGAGGGCTTTTACGTGTTGAAGTGCTTTAAACAAATGACAGCCGCTGAGCCCTGATTAGTTGGTAGATTAATATGCACATTAGCGATATACATAGTCAAAACAAAATTCAATACATGTTTGGATGTTTCACCACAGAAGTAAAACACTGAAAGTAAATTTCAGTGTTTCACACGGTAAGTAAAAAAAAAAACACTACATATATCATGTCCTCCTTCCTAAAGACCGAGCTATGGCCTCCAATTTAGTCGTAAACCATAATATGTACCTCGTTCCCAAGACCGCACCATGCTAATGTTCTATATTCATCACCATTTGAGAACAAGTAAATACACGTCATATTTTCCAACCTTTTCCAACTTTTGACCATACTTTGTTTCATTTTAAATATGTAAAGGTTTTAATATGAAGTCACGTGCACCTTACAACGAATGACATGACAATGTCACTTTAAATCATTCGACCCCAACTTTGACCTTGCCCACTCCTTTCCCACAATTCACTTCACAAGTTATATGGCGAATACATTTGGAACTATTTACGACACGTGCCTAATGGTATTCACAACACCAGAGGGAGGGAGGGAGCCAGTTACGCAAGGGTCCAACCTAAATCAAGTTTGTGTTACAGCTTCCTGACAACACTCTGCATCTGGCCAGCCAGGAAGAGATTATGACTAAATCGGTCCAAAAACATTGTATGAAAGTTTGGTTATGCTGCACTGAGCATGCATCAGTGCAGACTGAAATCGTTAGGATTTTCCTCACGCTAAACTGAGCATTGTGGATTATTGCACGGCAGAGCTGTTGATGGTCCTCTTGAGATGGAGTGAGCGCCAGGGTCATCGTTATGAAATTAGTCTTCCTCTCCATGTCCCATGAATGCAAACTTAATTGCCGTTATAGTCCCAAGCATCAAGCACAACACTCTTACTGTGCAGCCTTTTAGTGACACAATTTAAGCTTCAAACAATCGGCAGTCAAGTGTGCTTTTGTGGAAGCTATTATAGAAGAGCTGTATTCACAGTCAGCCATGGCAATTCCACGCCAGTGAGGTTGGTTGCTTACACAAAGTGACCTCATCTTGCATCTTGGATGAGGATCTCTTTTTTTTAAGTTATAATGTTAATGATATACTGGAAGCCCGACAGCATGTTATAGGTGGAAGTGTGGAGATACATTTCTACAAGGTCACATGCATTCAAGTGTTCAGCAGGGGGGCATAATTATTGGAAACATAACTTTGAGATAATTTAAAGAAATCTTTTAACATTTAACTAGACTCAAGAGTGTCTCTCAAGGACATTCTAATAATTCACTTCAACACATTTGCCAATTACTTCCCTTTCCATTCCCCTTCTCATCTCAGGAATGATTTCAGATGCCAGATAAAACGGCCAGCTGTCAGTAGCCATCTAAACTCCTCTAAACAGCTGGGACCTTGCCATGGTTGAAGGAATGCCTGTGTCATGGCTGAACTGGAGTAGTAATATCACTCCATCAATAAAGCAGAGAGCGGACCAGAGAGTCTGTACAGATTTAAATGTAACCATGTTGATTTTATTTAAGAAGCTCCATGCTTTCCCCGGTGAGTGTGTGTGCAAGGGTACTGGGTGTACTCGGCAAACCAATATTTTCTATCTCGTAGATATTATAGATATCTAGTAGGACAACTGTTCATTTGACCTGTCCGTTACCTTATTTAGAGGAACAACTGTGTAATTGTAAACACATTTCCAGGTGTGCCAAAGGTTAAGGATTTAAAGTCACTGTTAGTTACCTCAGTGTCACTTACTGCCTAATTACATAAAAATTACATCATTACGATGCGCGAGCAGGGGCACAGTGATGTTCCCCATAAATGTAGGTAACTAAAACAAACACAGACAAACTACTGACATCTGTATGTGGGGTTTTGGGATGGGTGGTCACAGTTAGTCCAAAAGGAACCCCCATAGTTGTTGGCACTCACCGCCACAGAAACATTTTTCATTTTTCTGTCTGGTGTGTTTTTCTGTGTACACAACAAGATTGATAGTGTTTACAAGCCATTACCAGATCGAGCGTATCTTATTCCATTGTGGCTTTTGTAAGGGTCACGTGATCCCTCCAAAAAAGTAAAAAAACAAAACTTGTAGAATAGCGCTGTGGCTAAGCTGTTCCGACTCCCAGCCAGAAGGGGTTCTGGGTCCAATCCCCAATATCCCCATCTATGAGCAAGATGCCTAAAGTGGGCATTATAGTCACCGTGATGCACCGTTCATGACGTGCACGGACCGTCCACGCACAGCCATGCCATTTATAGTCGCCGTTTTGGCCATAACATTGGTGATGAGTGGACGCGCAGCTCGCACACTTTCAGTGCGGCCCTTTACAATTTCAGGAGGTGTGCGACACGTGACAAATTGCCGTATGAACCGTGCGCGTGAGGGCCGCGATGTGGTCATTTTTGGTTTGCGCCAGCTCACATACACTGAGCATATTTGCGACCTAAAGTTTGTTTGCCTTGTAGCAGATCCATAGGATTAACTTGCCTCCACCCTGGTTTCTACCAGAAGAGTTCTTGCTTTGCCTATCACTGACCAATGAAGGCTTAACCATGGCCAGACTTCTGTGGTGGAAAAAATAATTTTAGCACAACTGTCTTCTCTTGATCTCTTATCATGCCAAACGTTTGACAATGCCTCTGGGGTGATCAAGGGGTCAGATGACCCGCCCCGGGAAGACAATGCTACGATTGATCTGGTGGGGAGGTCATAAAGTAATGCCTCAAGTCATCTCCTGACTCTCATCACCGGACAGGCCCAACTTCTTAATCTCGTCTTGGATGCCTGGGGAGGGGGCCAAACTGGGATAAAAGACTCTGTGTCACAATGATCTGGGCCCACTCTGTTAGAGAGGAGGCTCTTGTATGCATACATTAAATACTTTTGGTAATCCAACAACTATTGTGCGTTACTTTAACATTTTGAAGTCTCATCTGTCCTAGACGCAATATCTCATAAAGAATTTGCCATGACCCTTCTCCCTTCTAGCCAGTTTCAATGTGCATTTAACCAATGTCCGGAATCAATAAATCACAAAACTTTGTTGTGATTCGACAAAGTAGGGCTACACAGGAATCATGATGCCTTCATAGGCCACACAGCGCAGTCTAAATTAGTCATCACCCGTTTTTATCCCAGTTCACAAGGCATTTGCGGATAGGAAAACATGCCATCAAAGATTAGGTAAGGCCAATTGTTAATCAGCATGCTCAAAGGGGACTTGTGAGTACCCTTTTGAGCAAATTGAATCTGCTCATATAGCTGACTTTGAATGTGATTGAATATTCCTTTAAATACTACAATCAGAGACACCGTGTCTATGTTTTGGGGCTTAAACTGACCACCATCATGAGCTCTGCTGCGTGAGAGATTTCACCATCCTCTCAAAGTTTCCGCATCGCTGTGAGTTCACACTGCGTTGAAGCACAGAGAGATGTGTGTGTGAGATCCACATCAATACCTGGGCAAGCCCCCAAACGGTACTTTCCCAAAAATCACACATGCGTAGGACTCACTGGAAGGGTGAGGAGCTAATGCAAACATGGGAAAGCTATAGTTTCAACACAACAGGGGGTAGAAATGAAATAATATCAATGGAGGACATGACACTAATGGTGTGTGGCCCTTGAACGGACACCCGAAGGGTTCAAATAAGCCAAAAGCAGCTGCAAGCAACATAACATCCAGCGAGTAGACCCCACCCAGACATCGAACTATGTAGTCTATCTCTCAAGATGGCACAATTGGACAAGATGAAATATTGAAACATGAATATCTTCTCAATATGAATATCTTCATATTAACCCACACATGAATACCACAACCCCAAAATCGTATTAAAGCACGCGCACACGTGTATCCAGCCTTCTTAAAAGTGCCATGAACACGAGACTCCTTCCTTACCTCTGTGTTTGTGATAGGAGAGCTCCCGGTTCGTCACTCTCAGCCACCTCTTCTTGAAGTTCCTCTTGCCAATTCGTTTTTTTCCCTGCGCTCGTTTCTGTACCTCCCTATGGAAACGGATGAGACAGGGATTACATTATAGCTACACCACTGCTCAAGGTTATACGCACATACGATCATGTTGACATATTGTTACATTTACATATTGGAGCACTTTTCACATTGACATCCCATCTCAAAGGCCGCTCTCATGGGAGGTTTACATCTCATTTTGCCATTTGCTTGAAAAATGTTTCCCATAAACCTATTGTTGGTTTGAGTGAACATCAAACATTTATAATGGATACATGCTGAAACCGAGCTTCCGACCCAAATCAGAATGCATCTCATCTAGAGCATATAGTTAACAGTTACATTATGTTCCCAATTCATATTGTCTAGTACAATAATGTGGTTTCCAAATATGCAATCCCTGCATGGCATAGGGGTCTTAAACATCCGTCCTTGGTGATTAGGGGGCTGGTGAATGATGTTTAACCGAGATATGGACCATATATGTAATTCCTAGAGTTGTGCATTAACCACCCCTAGCACACATTATGTCCATGCTCTTGAGTCTGGACACAGTCTGGCTGTGGAAAACCATTTCATGTCAGAATCAGAATTATTTTATTTTGCCAAGTATTTTTGCACATACAAGGAAAGTGACTTGGTGAGGTTGGTGCATAAAAGACACAAAGCAACACGATATAAGCAAAATATTACCAAAATAATGAACAAGAAGAATTAAAACAAATCTTGTTGTCAGCAGGATAATTCAACACATTTAACTCAGGGTAGTGCACACCATTAACAAGCTATGGTAAATTATTCTATACAAACCTTTATTTCATGATTTTATTTCACACAACCCCTACTACCACCATCACCACCACCACCACCACCACCACCACCACCACTATCACTTACCCTTCCTTTAGAATGAGTGCATCCTCCATTCCACTGGATTCCTTATTGACATTAGAAGAGATTTCATCGAGAAACTGGGAAAGGAATAAACAAAAAACATGGCTGCCCATCAGGAAGTCTAAAAAAAAATAAAAATCCTAAAGAAACAATTCCACAAACAAAATCCACATGCAAAAAATACAAAAATAAAAATGTAAATACCTTTTTAACTTTCTCAATGCACTTGTCTTCTTGGAAGGATTTGAAGAAGTCATACATGAAGGTTTCCTTGAAACTAGACTGAAGAGCGAGGAAATCAAATCACTGCACATGTGAATGCTGTTAGGACTGCAGTTGTTCGGTTCTCATGACAATGACCACACACACAAACACACACTCACAAAATCTAAAGTCAGTGTTGTGAAATAAATCCAGAATTATGAAATAAGCCAGTCTTACCAGTTTGTTCTTGGACAAGCTGCCCCAGCTGCCCAGTGTCTGGATGGTTTTGGAAATGAGTGTGAGCGTACGAGAAATCTCAGGATCCTGGCGGCAAAGACAGCAAGCCAAAGCAAGTTATGTGTAGGACATACAGGATATCATTGCTAATAATCATACTGTGTATAGGCTCCAAACAGCCTCTTTTGATCCACTGCCAGATGTTAGCGGTTCATGTGGCTCTACTGGTCCTTCTAAGAAGGATTTAAAAACAAATCGTGTTTCCTAAATTGAACCAAAGGAGTCATTAAGTGAGTGCCCTTTTCCCAAGCATTCTGTTACTATCAAATTGTACTGAGAATTGGGCTCCCAACAAATTAATACAAATATTTCATATTTATTTATACAAATGTTAATTAAAAAGATCAGAAGTATCCCACAATGAAGATAGGAATTTGTCAATTCAATAACTGCAAAATGTGAACTTTGGACTGCGTACACATGAAGATGCACTTACAGGATGGTGAGGTCGAAGTTGAAAGGAGTGCGGAGACAAGACGGCAACCGCAAAGAAACGCAGGAACACAAAGCTGCTGACCGCAGAGTACTGCACGTGTGGGTCAGCTGTTGAAATCAGTGATGCATACAATTAAAAACATGGTTTTAAGTCAGAGTCACTGTGTTCTAATTTAATGCGTTGCAACATTATAGATTTATAGTCTTTAGTGCAAGTTGTGTTGTAATAAAACTACAGTGATCATTTATCATAGTCATTGTGTAAGAGTGAACAAACAGCTTCATCAATAATATATTCTGGTCAAATGGTGAATCATGGTGTATAATGGGACTTGACACCCCCCTGTGGTGAAGACGTTTACTACAACTTGTAAAACACTTTCTGCTGGACAATCAAATTTAACATAGATTACTTGCACCTAATTGATTTGGTCTACTATAAGTCCCATGCATTTAAAACTTTCTATTAGTACCAAGCTCATCATATTTTTCTTTTGAGCCTATAGCTTTGCAGTCTACTTCCGGTTATATGTATTTTGTGTTATGATCCTGTGTTGAATAATGTTTTTTAGCAGACGCTTATATCCAAATCCATAACTGTTTTCAAGCATGCTTTTCATGAGAAAGCATGTCAATCATAAGCAAGTATGGGTTAGGCCCCTTGCTTAAGGATGCCTACAGGTAGACGGCTGACATTGGAGTTTAAACCCGGGACCCACTAGAAGACCATCCTGCCCCGCAATCCCATGGTGACGGCTGACTTTAACGGGCGGTAGTTGAACCCACCGGGGAACCGCTTGGATGCCATGTGTCTCAGAGATCTGAACACGTCACACATGAGAGCAGGACAACTGGCGCTGGACTGGGTGATGGAGGAGAACACCTTCTGGACGTAGTTCTGAAGATTCTCCTACACACAGAGAGAGCACAAACAAAAGACATTTCAACAACATAACCTCAATTCCAGCCATCAAAACAACACCGTTCAGTTGTGTCTAGGTGGGTGTTTGAACAGTGATTGCTGACGTGCTTTTAGCTAATTCAGGCACATGATTATGGTCATTACGCGCTCTGTGCTCAAATGAATCACGTATATACACACATCCCGACATCACGTAACACGATCTATAGACATATGAACGCATCCGAAACGAGTCGACAAAAGCCTGGTCATTACAGAGTGTTCTGCTAATGCCAGTACATCTAAAATGTATGAGGCTGTGAATGAGGCCTCATTCTAGAAAATGTGAGACATATGGTCATAGCATTTCATGCTATTCCAACGTCCCTAGGTGTACAGGTTGGTCACAGCTCACCTTGTTGACGTCCACGTTATCACCCTCCTTTAGCTTGATTGGGTCAATCTCACATGTTTTGTTGGAATCAAAGATCTGGCAGAAAAAGGAGGGTTTAAAATGATGTTGACGTTGTTAAGCCTGGCATTCATTCTGAAATCAGGATTCAAAAGAGCAAAAGGACAGACGAGGCCCCCCCGAACTGTGAAACTTAATGCTTTTAAGACTTTCTTTAAAAAGGACATTAAATTTAAAGCACATTAACTCTAAGGCAAATTATATTTAAAGCACATTATATCTAAGGCACATTAAATCACAACTAGTTGTAAAGGTTGAAGAACTAATAATTGTATGTCATGCTTTAGGTGTCTATAATCATAATTTAGCCATTGTCCCTTTTTAACAAAATGCTTTTAACCAGCAGGGAAATTCCACGTTATGGCTACAGCCATTTCCTAAAAATGCCAATAGGGAGTTTAAGCCATACATTCATAACCAGAAACTTCTTGCATCTTGATCATATGTTGGAGCATGCCTTTTGAAGAACGAGCAAATGCGCACAAGCACATTGTCCTACTTCAATGTACATACCTCGTCTAAAACCGGCTTGAGTGTTACCATGAGGTAGCTCTTCCCAACAATCTTCATCATGTCATCTATACAGCGTGTCGCCAGGGAATTGCCTCGAAATATGGTGTTGGCCTCCCTGAACGTGCAAAGAAAGAGAAATGGGTCAAAACTCAGGGCTGGAGCAAAGAAAGAAGACACTGCACAGCAAAACAAAAAAAGTTAGCATGAAGTCGGACAGTATACAAGTGTCCTTGCAGGGTCTGCATTAACAACATTGCTGCTTGAATATTAAGACAAACGTGACAGTAATGGCCAACATTTAAAAGGTTAAGAACCAAAGTAAAGTGCGATGGCATGTTGTAATCCAGATATGTGGGTGCATGTTTGCTGTTTATATTTTGTCTGACTCCAATAACCACTGTGGGTCTCTATTCCGGTACATCTGATGATCTTTATAATATGAAGATGATGTGTCACTCAAAATGAACATGGACCCAAACCTCAAATGAACAGGGAAACCACATCAGGAAAGACAAAGCATGCACAAATCTGCCGCCCTGACGTGTAGATAAATCTTTGGAGAGGTGCACGTAACCTACGCTGGAGACCTCTGTGGGCTACACAGATGACAGAGACCCACGGTGTTCCTACTTGATGGAAAAAAAGTATAGTGGCGGTGGTTCCGGAGGTAGAGTGGGTTGTCTAGGAGGACCACCGGCACCTCCTTGCCAAGTGTCGCGGAACCCTGAGCAAGGCACCTAACCTTAACTGCTCCCGAAGGGCTGGCTGTTGCCTTGCATGGTTGACACCGCCGTCAGTGTATGAATGTGTGTATATGAATGGGTGAATGCAAGGCAAAAATTGTGAAGCACTTTGAGTGGCCACACAGGTCAGAAAAGCGCTATATAAATACAGTCCATTCATAATTAGGCAATAAGCCATGCAATAGGCCGTGGTTTATTGCTCTTATAAAACGGTTACTAAAACGGTTAGGCTACCTAGTAAGATTTCCCAAAATAAACACACCGCAACAAAAGCTGCGATTATTTATTGAAAAACAAATCATCATTCTTCCGCCAAGCAAAACAGTTCCCAAGAAAGCAAAATGGCCACCAAGCAACACAGGCTTTAGCATACAGGCGCATTAATACTAAAAATGAATTATTCTGCCGTCACAGGTGTTTTTTACAATGGCTTCGAGGCCAATCAGAATCTAGGGCCAGAACTTTCCGTTTTATAATTTGGCTCTCAGCGTTGGCGGCTGCCAGTGACGGTGGTTACTCACTGTGTGTTCTCCAGCTCCAGGGCAGGCCACGGCGGTGACGAAGGGGCCCAGGCGGTTGTGGTGGAGCAGCAGGCGAACTAGGGGCAGCACCGCCTCGTACCTCTCCTTGCAGATGTCCCCCAGGACGTGGGCTGGCGACGCCGAGATAGGCTGGAGGACAGCACAGAGGTGACGGGAATAGGGGGATAGGGAGATAGGAGGGGGTAGGGAAGTAAAGGAAAGTATGAAGGAAGGAAAGGAATTATGAAGAATGAAACAAGGGTGGGATATAATGCGAGATGGAGGGAGGTAAACGGATGTGGATAAACTGTTAGTTTACCTTTCAACAGGTTTAATTACACGTCACCTCCACACAGTTTAATTAGGTTCTACCTTGAGACACATTTAATTAGGTTTTACCAAAAGGTGAATGACAACCTGACGCAAAACCTGTGAATCTTGGCCCATACTTTTTATTTTTATTATCTGGACCTAAAAATACATGACGTGCAGTCATGTATTTTTACTAACTAAAGTTAGTAAAAGGTCACACCTTGACATCTGGGGATTTCAGCAACAGGTTGCAGAGTGGTTTGTAGCAGGACGATGGCAGCACCGTGTCCTCTATGTAGTTGATCTTCAAACGAAGCGAGCCCAGGTCCTCTGGCTTCTGCTTGTTTCCATTCCCTTTAGGCTGCAGAAGATACCTGTAGGACACAGTGACACAGACAACCGATTAGCGATTCCTTTTTGTGCGGCTTCCGGGGAAACTTGCGGACCGTTGGCCCATTAAAAGTTGAGCCAAAAGCAATTACTGGCAGATCATTTTTTTAAGGTTAAGCATAAAAAAGGAAAACGTGTGTGAGCACATATATGCAAGCACAAAACAATACTTGATCTATAAAGTTACACGACTCTTTGGGGAAAGAATCTGAATATATTAATATTGTTTCTGCCTGCACATATGACTAGCAACCAATAGATGGAGCAGTCCTACAACATTGTGAGTTGCGAACTTTTGTTTGCCTTTACAACAACAAACTGCAACATGTTTATTGATAGATAACATACCCAGCTTTACTTTCAGGAACAAAAAAAAAATCAAACGATAGATCATGGCAGGCCATTTCAGTATACGCAGCAGAGTTTGCCTGTTGCAAGACCACATTTCCAGCCTTCAACACAGGCCATTAAGCGCTATCACTATGCAAACTGCCGCCCACACAGCTAACTCACAGATTGCCATCTGTGACACAACCCCAGGTCTGCTGTGGGGCCTGGACACACACACTCTTACACAGCAGCACAGAACATTAGCACAGGTTAGCAGAATACGCATTCACACAGGATAGCAGGAAATACGGGTTAAAGAAGTAGCAGCAATAGATCATTTTGTAGATGTAATCAGCACATTTATCCTACCACTGTGCTGCGCGTGCCAATAACACAACTTGGAAACGAATGAAAGAAAAAATAAAGCTAAACTATTTGGGTTTGATTTGGGTAGTCACAACAAATGCTCCCCCCACGCAACGCCTCTCTTATTCGCTGTCGAGCTTGTCGTGATTCACGATCGCCCAACGGAGATATGTGTGAAACAGAACGACGTGGGCTCTTCGCCGCAGTGAGGCAGATCCAATCTAGCGGGACACGTTCTATGCGAGAAGAGAGTGGCCCCCGACGTCACGACGCCGGCAGTTCTTGCTGTGCGATAAACACAGCGGAGGAGCGGTGAGTGCACACATGATGCTCCTTATCCGCCCTGTCCATCTCTCTTTCATTCCAGCTACACTTACTGGCTGATAAGGAAGGAGACAAAGCAACAACAAAAAGGCCCTGCGTATACGGAAGCATTTATACACGCATTGCAGAAAAGAAAAAAAAAATTGAAAAAAATGGGTCACTTGTGATGTTTGGCAAATGTGATTGAATAAGGGCTAAATGTTTACACTGATTAACTAGACACGTAATCCAATTCTAACAATTCTCTACTACATGACATACTTTTCCATTTCCGGAGCATCATAGTATGGCTGCACTGACAAAGGCGCAGTGTTTTCTATGTGTTTTTTTTGTGTTATTTAGTGTGTTCTTACTTCTTTTGTTCTACTGCACTCGAAGAAACACAATATGACCAACAAGGACAATTCGATAGCCACTTTACTGGACAGTATCTCTTGTAAACATACTATTTACCCGTGCACTTTGGTTTTGGGAAATAATTCAATATTATCGTTTATTGTCTTTGAATGGTATTGCATCATCATGAAATGAAGACAGTTATCGTGATACCCAGTTTTATAGTATATATTAATTTCAATTAGATGATATGCCCTTAAAATGATCAAATATGAGGTATCGGTATCGGATCGATACTAGCCTGTTGGGATCGATTCTTTACTTTAAGTTCCGCTCTTGTTTGCAATGCTGCGGTTTCGGCAAAGAGGAAACAGCCAGTTCACCGGACTCGCCACTCCTGTGCAGGGCCGGATTAGCCAATGGGTTTTCTGGGCACGGGCCCAGGGAGGGGGCCCGCCTTGCAGATCTTTTTTTTTTTTTTTTTTCGCGTGTCGGTCGCCGGTCCGGGCTGTATTGCGATTGCGCCCCCCCCCGTCGGTCGCCGGTCCGGGCTTTATCGCGCATCAAACACCCCCCCGTCGGTCGCCGGTCCGGGCTGTATTGCGATCGCACCCCCCCCCCCCCTCCCCCGGGCCTCTGGAGAAAATGTATTAAAAATGCAGTATCGCACACCACTAGTTTGAAACATCAATGGGAAAGGAAAACTAGTTTTAGTCCAATACCATATTTTACATTTCCATATACTTTCATATAATGACCCTCAGTTAGCTTGTTAAGAATGGTATTTTGAATTCCTAAGCATATCGTGATATTTATCAATATCGTGTAAAATTCCCCATAATTATCGTGATAATAACTTCTTCACCCAGCCCTATACTAGAAGCTTCCATCTCACCAGGCCTTGTGGATGTGGTCATTCATCAGGATCTTGAGAGACACCCGCGTCTCCCCCAGAAACACATCCTGGGCCAGGTTCCCGTTGTTCCACAGGTCCACTCTGCAGACACAGAAAGCACACGTACAAACGGGTGCCACGGGAAAAACACGCCCAGCGGCATGTCATTCTTATGTGTGTGCCACGCCACTTCATAACACAAAACCAAGCCAACCATTCATAGATCAGGAAAAAAAGTTCACACTCCTGCGCTGCCCTCACCTGCATCGCTTGTTCAAACCAAAACAATGGCATTCAGCAAAAACCACATCAAGTCCAAGCCTCACAAACCATGCGTGTGTGTTTACCTTCACGTCAGTCTAGGGCCTTACCCTGTGAGCTACCAGAGGCTACCGTGATGGACTCCCAAACTTTTCCTTAACCAAAAAACCATGGCTCTCCATCAGCAGTCAGATCACACAACATTCATCCTTTTCAGTAGTGTCTCTATTTAAATATAGTCTTTGCAAAAAAACACTCCAGTGAAATAAATGAGGGAAAAACCTACTTGATCTCCAGTTTTTCAATGTCCTCCTCCTCCACTTGGAAGTTGGACTTTTTTGAGTAGCTGCTGGACCTCGTGACCTGAGGATGGCCTTTAGGTTAGGCTATGTGGAACGCACAATTTTCTGGCGATTAACGGTAACCAGTTTAAACAAGCAGTCCATGGTAGCCAATTTAAAACAAGTACTGCCGTCATGTGAGGCGGAAATGCCATGGCCATACCTCAAAGGAGAAGGTCTCTTCAAAATGAGGGTCACTGGTTTTCTTCTTTACCTTGGTCTTCTTGTGATCAGACCTGTGAAGACGACAACAAGAGTTGCATGCTTACTTATACATAAGTGTACTCATTTTGATATCCTCCCTTGTTCATCAATGATCAGCGGCTAGAGAACATCGAATTTGCGTAAGAAATGAAGCATGTGTGAGCCTGAGAGAGGAATTGAGAGATGTATTGTGGTATACCGTAACTATTACTAAATGTTTCAGTGGCTCGGTGGAAGTTACCTGGCTGGTCCCACCAGTGAGACAGTGGCATATGGATCACAGTTCTGCCCACTTATCAAAGGCAGGCCCTGGCATTCAATTATCCTAGCGGAGGACAGGGAGCACGGACAACATACCGTTAGTATAGAGAGAGACTTCTTCATGAATTTTATTTTTGAGTTAGTAGTAGCACAGTAGGCATGACGTCCCGTAGAGTTAGGGTTATCTATTAGGGTAGGTTTGGCGGATAAAATACAGTAAACAGTAATACATTTTAAAAAATACATGAAAATAACAAAGCTGTTGTGGTCGGGCTTTGACTCCCCTTGTAAACAGACACCTCCGTGATGCAGGTGTCAACATGCGGTGTAGTCAGTCCAAACAGGATGTTGCTTATTAGAGCACACACCAGCAGGGAATAGAAATGAATCTATCCCATAACCAAGTGGGGGCAACAGGCAACAGGCAACAAGAGTAGCGAACGGTAGGATGTTTGTGTATCCATTGCTGGGGCGCCATGGCGATACTATTCCCTGTAGCCTAATCTCTCCTTCCACCTATTTCTCTCTCTCTCTCTCTCTCTCTCTCTCTCTTCACGTCTCCCTCTCCCTCTTTCCCAATTAACTACTAAAAACGCTATACGGTTCATTTACGGCACTTGTACATCATGCATCCCTGGGCAATTAACTTCATAGATCCTTTATGCCGGGATCAGACTCCACGAATTCAGCCCGATTCCAGTCTGCGTCACAGACAATCTTTTAGCGGCGCAGCCCATTATGAACGTCTTACGCCATGTAGTGTGACACAGTCAAAAGCTTGCGATGATGCGCTACGACGCCCCAACGTAAAGTCTAGTGTGCTTGAATGTTTGGACCGCTGTCACATTGTCTGACAACTCCTACTCTTATGTACACAGACGTTGATGAATTAAATATTGACTAAACTAATATTGACGCCAAGTCGTGAAGGCGGTCAAACGTGTGGCGTGCCTTGTTTCCATACCAAGTCCCGGCAAGATTTTATTACGCAATAATTGCCTAATTTGACATGATGACCATCGTGAAAGACAAAAATGTTGTGTAGTCTGATCCTGGCATTAGACGACTTTGTCATCCCCACTCTTGCTGGCCCCACCCACTCTGAGCATGGTGTAAAAGTACTGAGACGAGCATATGGTGAACAGGTGGCAGCAGGTTAAGCTTAGCGTTTGAGTCTGAATGGCAGCAGCAGAAAACCACAGCCGTCGCAGGACGCGGAGCGTTGACTTCCCGTCAGGGATGCCATCAGTTCCTCCTCGCCACCGCCGCTTTGTGAATGAAGCATAAACATCTGCCACCGAAAATGCACAAAATGCATCTTGCTTGCACGTTTGCACAGTATACGAATGCATGCTGGCCACCATCTGTACATTTACATTCTCGAGTAGACCGCGACATGAATTTGGGTCAATGTTAATTCTCACACAAAGCCCAACACAGACTTGGGCGTTTCGAGTTATTGCCCGTCTTGTGTCATCGTTCTATGATAACAACTTGCGATGGTGCTGGAGTTGTAGTTCTCCGAGCCTCCTTTTAGTCAGGTGTTTAGCGTTAGAGAAGTACACCGTTCCCACAGGGACATGAAGCAAGCACCAGGGACAGGGGATGTTGAAAGTGGATGCAATACACATACTATTTATGTGTTGGTAAACCCACGAGAGGTCTCCAGTGGGACTAACCATGGTGAAGCCTCTGAACACTGAGTCCTGTGGGCCTCTGTGGCTCAGCTTACATATCCGTCAAATATACGTTCAGGAGGTACAGATCGACCCAACACTTAATTTAACGGCCTTGCATTTGCCCTTTTGCTTGACATGTATTTGACGCAAATGAAAATGAAAAGAAAACAATCCCATTTCCCTATTTTTACTTCATATTTTTGTATTACTATAATGCATTTTTACTTATTTTGAGACATTCAATGTCAAATACCAACCACAACTGCCATAAAATCTATGATATTATCACCACACAACTCATTTTGGATTTCCAAAGTTCAAAATATACATGCTCTTACAAAATAATATGTGGTATAAGTGATCGATAAGTATATATACGGTCATTACTATTGATCAATCTGCTATGCCTTTCCCAATATTGTCAGTAAGGGTTAGTAACCCAAATGCACACGTATCCGGTCTGTTGTTGTTTTGTCTGTCGTCTTAAGCGACTGTTCACTGCATTACTCACAAAAAGGTGTCAATAGCTCAGTTGTGAGTCTGACGTACATTGTGGTTACATTTTTTTTAAAAAAACACGTGACTTAGAGTATGTTGGTTTGGTCACGTGACCATATACAGAGACCATATCACACACAAATACAAATGAAGGATTAAACAGGAAATCTGCTTGTTCATATGCATGCTCACCGAACCAGTAGCTGCTGACACACGTTGTCTGTGATCAGCTCACTTAGCCGCAGCTCCAGGTGAACCTTACCCTAAAGACAGCAGAAACAAACATAAAAAGGAGGAAAACAACACAAATTTGCCTGTACTGAGGCATTAACTGAAAAAGGAAAGAGAACCTAAAATGTACCATTCAGCTCAAGTTTTTAAAACATGTGGTGTTTACAACTGTAGCATAACGTTTTTGTGCTCTGTTCAGAATTGAGATAAAACATATGTGCATGCAGGACATGACTGGTTAATGGGCCTATTCCCTGAACTATCAGGCAGAGAACACAAACCAATGTGTGCCACTGGCAATTTTTATGTCCAATTCATACAAGTTTGTTCTTTTGTATTGTACTCTAGCAGAATCACTATGGTGTCAATCGTGTCATACGAGTTGTCATACACTATGCTAGCCAGCAAGGTCTTAATCTGTTCAGATGTGGTTAGAGCTGACTCGGATGTGTCAAGGGAAACCAAGACGAGAGCGAGAGGAAGAGAGATAGAAGATAGACAGACTGAAAGACTGATAGAGAGAGAGAGAGAGGAAGACACCCACACACTCTCCACAAATCAACACTGGGCAGAAATGTAATTAGAGCAGATGGCTATCTGCAGTGAAACAGTTTAATGGTAATCAACAACAAAAAGATCAAAATAAGTCTGTTAGTAGCATAGACATTGTACAAAATAAAAATATTTTCTTGTACACCACATATCTTCCAGAAAAAGATGGGATTTTCCCAAGTCCAAGACAAAGTTAAATATTATCCCCGTTTTAGTTAATCTAAAGAAAGGAATCCAAAAAGTTAAGTACGACACCCATTGCCAAACAGAGGACAACCACACACACACCTGTGCTACATGGTACGGAAGTTTTCACACGGCTTCATCAACCTAACTCTTACCTCCTCTCAACCCACTTATCTACTTAAACTCTTACGTCCTCCCTTTTCTCACACACACACACACACACACACACACACACACACACACACACACACACACACACACACACACACACACACACACACACACACACACACACACACACACACACACACACACACACACACACACCTTGAGTAGAGGAGAGTGGATTGGCGCAGGAAAACAAGCTCAGAATAGAACGGTCTACCATGGGCCTGTTGAGTCAACATTTCAGCCTGGTTGCTTTAGTGGAATGGTTTTTTAAATGCGCTACAACTTCTCCTACCACGCCTCACTGTAACGCCTATGAGCTAAAGAGGCTTAGACAGCTCCACTGGACCCTTCCAGTGAAGTTGCTCAAGACCATAGCAGTTCCCGATAGGCTATGCAATCGACAACTACTGTGACGACGCAATACCCTCTTATGAGTGCTTGGAAAAGAAATTTCAAATGGCCGGATGATGAGTCATTGGACCCATTTTTATAAAAAATGGGTTTCTTAAAAATCTCTCTCTCTCTCTCTCTCTCTCCCTCCCTCTCTCCCCTCTTCCTCCCCCCCCCCTCTCTCTCTCCCTCTCTCCGAGCTACTGTTTCACCGTGTTCTCCACCAGGGCTTCATGTACCTCCGCACAGAACAAACGCCCACGTCTTTTTCTCACCCCGGGTTAAGGACACTACAACCACCGGCTGCAATAGAGCCAAGCATCATCATCATCATCATCATCTAGGCAACATTTGAGACCAACGGATATAAAATATGCATTTTGTCCAAGCCAAAAATAACACTTGTCGTGCAGTTGAACTCTTGTCTCTGTCCCGTCGTCTCTCTAAATGTCATAGCTGGTCTTTCCAAGTGTAGTCTCCTAGTCCTGTAAAGCATTGTCCTCGAGCTCACCATCAACAGCCATGTTAACTAGAAACACTCAATACTAATATTGAGAAGCAACATAGCGACAGAACTACCCCCAATTTGGCCATGCTCCCTTTGACTCTATTCACAGTTCAAAGCATCAAAATGGCAGCAGGCAAGTTTGACATTGAATATTAAAGGCACTACGGCAACAATGCAGAATTGTTTCATGTGGTTATTTGCATGTTGAGCAGGAACATGAAACCCGATCACAGAGGTCACTGGAGACGCATGTTAATGTGTGTCTGTGATCCGTCTCAGACACTTTCCCCATTCAAGACACTAAGTCTGAGGCCTTTTAGTCCGTCAGAGTTCTCTTCCAAAAATAAAAACTGCTTTGGGAAACAAAGCAAAATATATAAACAGACCAGGAAAAGTATGCGCAGCGTTTTTATTAGACACCTTTCTGTAGGTATTTGGTTACATGAAGCAGGTTTGCTGGAAATGATGGAAACGAGTCAAAGATACAATACTGAGAGCGCAACGGTTCCAGCCGAATGAACTCATTCAACACACTTGGGACCCCTTTAAAAACGTGAGAATATGTTTCCTCACTGGAGAGAGTTCTAGCCTTCTTGCTCTCTTGGCTTTCTTTGACTTGCCATGAGTACTGCCAACTCATTGCAACAAATCTCTTCACTCACAAAAATATATTTTGAAGGCAGAAACTATCATCTGCAAAAAAACTATGTCATAATAAACTGGACAATCTTAATTCATTGTTATGGTTCACATTTAATTTCCTTCCCCGGCACCCACCTGGACTTCTGAGTTGGGGTCTACTGGCTGTAGGCTGAGCCAATGCTCCTTTCCACTGTGTTGGCACAGCTCCTCCTTCCGAATGGAAACTTTACCTAGAAACACAAAAACATGCTGTATGTGTGTATGTATACACGTGCCTCCTCGAAACACATTAGATTGCGCTTGTGTGCTTGTGTATGCGAGTGTGTGTCAATGACATACCAACAGGCAGGTCCCTTTGGAAAGATCCCTTTGCGTAAATATAGAAGGATAAATACTGAAATGGTCGTGGAATCTCAAAGAAGAAGTCTTCTCCATAGAAGGGGCTGTGAATTAAAACAATGGCTGGGTGTCAATAAACATTTTTCGATGGTTAAATGTATGGTTGTAACTATGTTCTGAGCTATTGTAAGATTCAATGTGAATAATGCCCTGCTGTAAATTGCACTGTCCAGTTTTGTATACACTAATATATATATATATATATATATATATATATATATATATGGGATAATGCCCGACGAGGTGTCTATTAACATAAATTAATGGACGATGCGGAGGTGTGAACCGTCCGACGCGAAGCAGAGGACGGTTGCTTCCGCGTAGTCCATTAATTTATGTTAATGGACACCTCGAAGGGCATTATCCCGCTTATACCATGGTCACTTGCCAAAGAAAATGAATTAAGACCATTAATTAATATTTGCATGCGTTTTACAATCAAAATATAAAGTTTTTCACAAGCCATAATTTAGTTTCCCTGGTAACGCCTGAGGGTCTGACTAATACCTGGAACAATCATTACCCTCCCGTAAGGTTCTTATGCAACGGAAACGTTGTTCACTCCTCCAGTAAATAGGACGGACCTTAGATACGACTTGGCAACGGGAGGTATTCTAGTCCGCTCAGCTATGAGCCAGAGAGCTGACGTAATGCATTGTACATCGGGAATCGCGACGGCCTATACTTTCAACATAAAGTGTACATATTTATAATTCGAAATTCGTCCCAGCCTTTATACCACAGATACTATAGGGTCTATAGCATATAACCACGTTTTCTGATTACAGTTTAATGCATTTTTCACAATTTACCAGCTGTCGTTTTGACGACTAATCACCGCGCCATTCGTTTCAATGGGAATCGCGACGGCCTATACTTTCAACATAAAGTGTACATATTTATAATTTGAAATTTGTCCCAGCCTTTATACCACAGATACTATAGGGTCTATAGCATATAACCGCGTTTTCTGATTACAGTTTAATGCATTTTTCACAATTTACCAGCTCTCGTTTTGAAGGCTGAACAGACAATTTGACTGGAACTACTTAGTAGTTGTCCATATAGCAGGGATTAATGGCCACCCTGCAGCCAATCAGAATCGAGTATTCCCTCTCCGTTGCCATGGTTACCATCTAGCGTTTGAGCCAGCGCAATAATCTAACTGTCATCAGGCAATTTGACCCAAACGTCTATATATATATATATATATATATATATATATATATATATATATATATATATATATACATATACATATACATATACATATACATATACATATACATATATATACACACACACACACATACATTATATAGTGAAACTTCATTGAATCGCAATATCCCAAAACAAATCTAAAGATGGTTTATATGGATGAAACAAAAGATTAATGGGAGTGATCAATGGATGCAACAATGATATGTCAATACTGTTAGTATATTAATAATAACCTATAGTAATAGGATACCATTATATCCTGACACTGCATATAAAAAGGCAACACAAACCCAAGAACGCCCTATTCCTAGTGCCATCAGCTTGAATTTGTCTTTGTGTATAGATAAAACAAGTCAGGTTATTCTCATAACAGAACCACACCCCGAACATTAAAGAAACATTATGTAAATAGCTGCATGTATATAAAATACTAGACTGAAACTAATCATGCATTGACCTACTAGTAATGTCCTGATCCAGGTCCGCAAAAGACTGTTTTGTTTAGACATTGAGTTTTGAGTAAGTGCCCCGACTGAAGACCCACATCTGCCCCGTTTCTGGCATCAGATCAAATCATACCACAATGTTCTTTCCTTTGTCTCCTCTAATCAGTCTGCCTGGCTGTAAGCCCTTCTGCTGGCTTCCAAGGAACAAAATGGGCTTCATACTTCCTTTATAATGAATACTGATTCCAAGAAAAACAAAGCAGCTCTTCATTAAGTCGCAGCCACTGAACACAACCATAGCTTAACAGCAACGGAGGCCAACTTTGCTAAGGTCAGCAGCACATGACTGGCTGCCCTGTGGGACCTGGACGGGGGACAGAGGGCCCTAGCATCTGTGCCACTCGGCTCTGCCAGGGAAGGCAGCCTCAGAACGGGGATAAGACCGAGATTTGGCCCGCCTGATCTGACAGCGATTGTAGGTTAAGCACTGGCTCGGTGCTCCACATACCGGTGGCAGATGGACCATCTGCCCGAACGTGACGGGGGAAATAGTCGGATTATTGTCATCGTTCGGAAACTATTGTATATGTGCACATAAAGGTTGACCAGCAAACTTAGCTTTTCATTTACTCCAGGCATATGATGCTGCTGCAGCCCAGGATTATTTCCTGTTGAATAGAATGAAGAGTATTCCAGACAGGGTCGTCCCTCGGGGATTAAATTGCACTTCATAATTCCACATGTCTTCACTAAGAAGACATTAACAATACAGCATTTGAGATCTTATGATACACATACTAAAGAGGTAATGTATACCGGTACCAATGTTTCTCCACATGTTAACCGTGCCAAGACACCACACCGCTAGAAGTAGTATGGAAATATTGCTTTTTTTTCCCTCTTCCGTTTAGTGGGTGTTGTTACGATAAACTCTCACAATAACACACCACACCTCTACCAGACTCTTCATATTTGTCATCCAGAGGCTTTCGAAACGTAAAAACTAAAATGCGTCCACGTTCAGATAACAGATCGGCGCACACAGTCATCCGCACAGTAATCGATTGAGCGATGCCTTTCCGTTCCCACAGTGCGCGTGTAGGGGTGGCTGGTGAAACATCTTGCCTGACACTTCCGCAGTGCAAAGCAAAAAAAAAAAAAAAAGGTTTGGCAACAGATCCGATGCCGCGCGCTCGCCCACGCGTCCTCCAGTAAAAAAAAAGAAAAGCTCAGCATTACATGGAGCTGTGCACTCTCAGCGCATACTCAAACACACACCCACACCTACGCCTAAACTCGCATCCCTCGCCAATCGCCGGTGTCATTCTGGCTTGCATAATAACGCTAAAGGTGCTAGGCAGAACCAGTTGTCCCGCCCCCCCTTCCTTTCCTTATCTTTAGTCATTTATAATGAAATTATAGTGATGCTCGGGAGGGCACTCTTGACGTCTTCCGACCACTGGGTCCGAGAAACCAGCGTGGCCAATGGAGTCGGTGAAAAGAGCAAGCCAAAAATGGCGTGATTACAGCCGGAGACATGTAGGCAAATAGAGGGGAGTTAGGTAGAGAAGCTGCTACACAGGGGAGAGCGTGGGAGGAAACACTTCCACAGACACTGTAAAATGGAGCCCTTTGAACAGGTTTGTGTGTGTGTGACTGTGTGTGTGTGTGTGTGTGTGTGTGTGTGTGTGTGTGTGTGTGTGTGTGTGTGTGAGTGTGAGTGAGTGAGAAAGAGGATAAAGCTGTTGTGAAATACCTGTAATGTTTACAGGGAGACTAAACAGAAACATTAACTTCCTGGATGGTCCATCTCCCACATGTACAACACAAGCAGGCATCAACATACAGCGAGTCATCATCACACAGCTTTATGCAGCATCTGGCCCATGTTGCCCAACTCTGACACCCAACACACCTTGCAAGTCTGAATCATGTTGCATTTAGTCACTTATCAGTGGCTTTTATCCAAAGCAACTTTAGGGGCAGGTAGGGGTTTAGGCATCTTGCTCAAAGCTGCCTCTAGGTAGACTATGTTCATGGGGGAATCGAATACCAGCACTTTCAAAAGGAGTATTGGTCCCACAATGCAGTTCAACTCAGTGGAGTTAACGAGTTTGTTGCAACTAATTCAGCATGACCAGAGTAAAAACAGTTATTCAACTCATATGAACCTTCTTTTTTCCTAAAAATATATTCAGCATATGATTTTTTTGGAATATGCACCAAGCTGTCTAAAATGCTACAATGAATTTTGTCCATTCAATAAACAAGGGTGTCCGGCTAGACCCAGTCTCAAACAAATATGATCAATATGAGCAAAATATGAAACAGGATGTTACATATCCCCATATCACATCAACCTCAACTTAAGCTAGCACACCAGTTGCACAACCCTTCCCTAGCCAATGCAGACTAAAATTAACCCTGTGTTTGTGTCTTTGTGTACAGCAGGTTTTACAGGTGCTTCCCAGAAAATATGAAGAGCAGAGCAAAATGATATGGGAAGGAGTTTAATGGCATGTCCTGTGATGACCAGGTGTTCGAACATTTTAACCAGAATAGGCAACTGATTTAAAAGAAATAGAAATATGCACAATACGGACATAATTAATTATAATTTATAGTTTCTCTGCCATGCAAGGTAACAAAATAATATGATATATATGTATATAATAGCGATACTGTGTCATATCCATCATCTACAGCTATGAGTCAAATTTAGGCTGAACTAATAGCAGTACTTTGTAATACAATATGACATGCAATGAGGTCATTAGTGTGACAAAACCTAAAGCAGGAACTGTTCCCAACCACGTTTTAATATAACACTGGTGTAACCAACCACTGAAACTTGAACTGAAATGGAAAATGGTGTGTGAAGGGCTGGGCGATATGGCCAAAATCTGCTATATCTTCTCTGGTAATTCAATAAATAAATAAATAGTCTATGTAAAATAACCAGCCTATTTTTGTATACTCCTTTACTTTTCATCACTTTACTGTAATGCAGCCTTTAATACCAGGAAAAGACCACACTTATGCCATAACACGATAATACAATATCCAATCTCAGACGATATCTAGTCTCATATAACAATCTCAATATAATATCATTATAGTATTGTCGTGTGAACTTGACCTCACTTGAATGATGGTGAGTGAATGTAACGCTACTGCTTACCTGAGGCTTTTGTCAAACACCTTCGTGCGGAAGACCTCCTCCTGATCCAGACTGATGGTGCAAAAGGTACAAAGATCCCTCTGCCGATTTGGACCCGAGACTGGTCCCAAGTTCTTAGCTTCACCTGCAGAAGACAATAACTGTTATTAGGACTGAAATTGTTAAGGCTACTTTTACATACGATAACGTATTAAACAACAAAAAGGGGTGTTAAATAATTGTAAGAATGTATTATTTATATGCATGCATGCATTTGTATTATAGTAATTTTATTATTATTATTACATCATCATCACCTTTATAGTATGAGGCCATTTGATAATGTGGACTATAGACATTTCTATCGTTAAACTATAGTTATTTCAAAAATAAAGACCACAAATTGATGCATTATCCACTGTTCATCCACTTGTTATATAAATGAACATAGCCAACAGCAGTATTGCACATATAGGCCATGCATACATATATACCATATGTTATACAACACCAAAGACCAATGAAAGTTTAGCCATTTGGCAGGAAGTTTGCAAAGCGCACACAGCTTTAAGGGTAATGTGGTCAGAGACATAAAACATCAACTTCCTGAACACAACATATAGCAACACTGAAACACTGATTTAAGAAACAAAAACACAGGGCCTAGATTGCCATCCGTGTTTATATCACAGTGCATTTACAAACCCTGCGAACAGTCACAGGCAGATATGTTGTTCAACTTGTACATTCTCTATGGCTACTCAGATGTGGTATTCGTGTGTACAGTGAACCAGGGCATGGAGCGTGCCGTCTACAGCCAGAGCTTCTCGAAGGTCTTCCAAGCACACGGACAAAAGTGAGCGGGAAAAGCGCCGAGATGAGCTCTTTAACGGGCTATTAATAATGGCCTATGGCTAATCCTGGGAATGGCTGATCCTAATAACACCAGCCAAATGTCACCTCACCGCTATCTGGATGACCTGTTGAGCAACTGCAAGGACTCACAGTATGCACTGTTCTTCGTAAATAAAAATAATAAATCCACAAAATAAATAAAAAGTATGATTCGGCTCTAAAAAAAATAGGACTTTAATAAACACATTAATAACACTGCTCTCTTAACCAGACTGCAAATGCTATAAGGGTGATTGGAAAGAAATACTACAACAAATTGAACAACAACTTCTACGTGAGGCCATCTACATCTATGGATGGTCGGAGGCTTGCTACCTTAACAGAAAGAACAGCCCATGCTGAACAGGGAAGAATGAAGTTTCGTAAGACAGCAGACCGAGTTACATAGCATGATAGTTCCTCTATATTGTTCTGCTTATGTTTTTGTTTTTTTGCCACCACGATAATTTATAGTAGTGAAGCCGTCATTGAGGCCAACTTGTCCATTACCGTGGACACGTTTCTAGAGATTTGACACAAGGTCCAAGTGATGATTGAGGGAGGCAGGGTGGGGAGGTGATGGGTGGTGGGTGGGTGGTGCCAGCAAGAAAGGACGTGTGTTATAAACCATCCCATGGCTGTATGTGTGCTGTGATTGCTTGAGCACTTCACATGGTAAATGGCTGATGTGCATGCACATCTGAAACCAACGTTGAGGACCTTAGCTTTCACATTCCTGAGCAAACAGCCAGCAGGTAGCCTCCTCCTTGTCCACAAAAGATGCGTGCAAATGCACAGAGGTGCCAGGTACTATTTTCCATACCCCCCCCCCCCCCCCACACACACACAGTACACACACACACACACACACACACACACACACAGTACACACACAAACACGTGTGAATATGCGTGTGAAGACGTTTGGACTGGCGATAAGGAGTAAAGTGGGCGGCTGTAACTTTGCGCCGAGGGTGGTGCCGCCATGGCGGACCTTTACCTGTGATGCTACGGCTCGGAGAGAAACACAGTCACACACACACACACACACCTCCACAACTAACTACGGGTAATGCTGTGGTAATGCGGCGCCATGTAGACACACACACTCACACACACGCACACTTGACTTATTAAAGAGTAATAGCAGCGTGGTGTTGCGAGTAACGTGGACGTTACTCGTTACTAGCCGAAAATCTAATCGTACGTTAGTGGCGGTTAGCAACAGCCCAAGTCTTGATTTCAGTTTTTTTTGTTCTGTTAAAATTGTATTATTTTTTTTTCAAAAGCGTTTGTAAATCAATCCAGAAACACACACAAAGTCTCGCAGTCAAACCCCGACTCTCCGTGTCGCTACGAGTCGACAATTCAATGAATGAATCATTCACAACAACCCCTAGTCCTCGTAGCTGGCGCTAGCAAGCTAGCTAGCTAGCTAGCCAGCTAGCTTAGCCCCAACAACTAGCCCCACACACACACACACACACACACACACACACACACACACAGATGAAGTGCCCCTCGTCTTGTTGATAACACCGCGCCCCTTCTCCCCCCCCCACCATCAGTCCCCTTGCTTCGTGCTTTTAATTCCGCCATCTCCTCCACATAAAAAGCCATCATCGGTTGTTTTTTTTTTTTTTTTTAAATGTGCCGTTGTTGTTGTTGTTGTTGTTTTTTCCCCCAAAGAACACAAATATAAACTTACATATCTTGCCCCGCAGGCTCTGGAGGACGCGGATCCGCACGTCGTCTTCTTCTTCCGCCATGGTGTGATGTGCCCGCCGTGGTCTCGGTACATTCAGCGGCTCCGTCTTATCATATCCGTTTATGAATGCGAGCAGCGGCGGCGGCGGCGGCAGTAGCAGCAGGAGGAGAGAGGAGGAGGAGGAGGAGGAGAGCCAGCCCCATTTTACTACATCGTCACTAGGTGGACTCATGCAACACTTTTTATTTTTTTATTTTATTATTTTTTTTAAAGAAGAAGAATAGGAAGAAAAAAAAAAACACACAACACAAAAAAAAAAACCGTTTCGTTTCCTTAAAAGATGTCTCTCGCTGGGCGTGTGATTGAACTTTTTGTGTGTGTGTTTTTGTGTGCGTGTGTGTTTGGGTTTTGAATCCGGGACCCGGGGTTTTTAAATGGTTTTTTTGTACGACGTTTTATTTGGGGGTAAATGCGACGGGAGCCGTTTGGGGCTTGGCGGCACGGATATGCTTTTGTTTTGTGAATGGGAGTTCATAATAACACACGCACACACACACACGCACACGCACACACACGCCCGCGAGCCGGGCGCGCACACACGAGGGAGCGACACCGATGTAACTTTGGGTTAATTATTATTCATATTATGATCAAATAACAATTATGGTAATAATTACAGTAATAATAATCATAATAATGTATTAAATTCTCTCTATATAGTCATATAGTAGTCAGTAGTAAGAATACAGTAGTCTGCATGCTTGTCTCTAAGCAGCCCATTTAATGTGATGCATTGCTACCAAGTATTCTTTTGGATATTTGTTGATTTTTGTATTTTATTCTTTTACATTCCTTAGATGGTGGTCGCTGTAATCCACAGGTCAATTGTGATCCGAACCATATTTGTTAAACTGTTGCGTGTGTTTACAGGCAATAAAGAAACAGTGAACATTCAATATATTAACATTACATATTAATGTTAACAATACATTAAGGTGTTATTAATACGCGTATTTATTCATTTATTTCAACACCTTTGCATATTTATACATATTAAACACACAAAAGTGGCATTGTTAATCTCAATGGTGCCTAGAATATAAATTAAATCCATACCAAGTGCTTATTACTGAACTATGATTTAAATATGCAAGTATGTAATCAAAAGTCATAAACCAACCGTAAAATATAACTTATCACAAGTTAAATGACAAGGAACACATCAGTGATTTTCCTATTGTGATTTCCTATCTGCTTTTATTTTCCAATCCCTGTTATCAGATTCAATTATATTTATCAGCCACATTCTAGAGAATGGCTCCAAAAATAAAATGTCTCAAGATTAGCCTTAGAGTAATGCATTTAATCTCGCAGGATTTCCCCCATATGCATAGAAAAAAAAGACAAAATAAGGTTTAAGAAGTCTACAAAATATACAAAATTATCTCTTATAACATGTGTTTTAAAACAGATATACCCTTTCTATTTGCGATTGCCATTGACATTGCCATTTAAATCCAATGTTTTATTGAGGCGTTTTATTTGTATTTTTAATAAAGATAAAGAATGGATGAAGGATACCGTAACGATTTCAGTAGAACTACAATTCATCTGCAATAAAATTGCAGATGAAGTAGTGGTGTACAGTATGTGGTTATGGACTTTCAGGTTCTCTCTCGCTCCATTCTCACTCATAACTACTATTGGCCCTCAAAAACAGGCTCCTGTTTGCAGACCCACTGCTCCGTCTTGCACATAGAAATCCCTTACTTTACATATTCATATTTCCACAACGGATGACGGTACTTCTCGTGACTGTTCGTTTTTGGCCTTTTCAAAAGACCCCTGCCACTGTCTCTCTCGCTTGCTTGCTTTTTGGAAGGGAGGTGAAGACAGTCTTGCACATCCATTCTCTTTTTGGAGAATGGATGTGCAATTTTGTGTTTCACCTTCGTGGGTAGTAACACAGGAAAAACGCTGTCGCTGTTAGAGGCTGAAAGCAGATCTTTTGTTTTGGAATGCGGTTCTTGGAAGGACTTTGGAGCAATCGACGAGAAGTCAGCTGTTGCTTCCATCTTCGGTACGATGTTTCCTATAGACGTACCCGTTCCTTCCTCCTTACTTTTGAGCGGCGTAACCTCTTCGTCCTCTTCTTCAGATTTAATGGTATGTTGTGGGCTGTCTTCAGCCATGCACGTTGCATGTTTAGAGCGCGGTGGACACTTGTCATATTTATACCCCTTTCCCACCTCCTGGTGTTTTCTCTCGTGGCTTCTCTTGGTGGCGAGGTAGAGAAAGCGCTGGGGACAAAAGGAGCAGCGGTACTTCTTCTCAGTGCTGGACCTCTGCGGCGTGTTATCAAAGCAAGAGCCGCTTTCCATGCAGTTGTTGCAGACGTAATCTCCACCGGCGGGCACCTCCCCGGGTGGACCCTGCTCGCCACACGTCCGACAGAAACACGGATGGGAACCGATGACGTGGGCTCTCAAGCCGGACTCCGTGATGAAGGAGCTGTCACAGATGTCACATTTGTAGGTGGCCCTTGGTGAACTGTTCCTGATGTTGCGTTTTGTGTCTAGGCTATTGGCTGAGGTGCTGTCGTCTGTTCCCAGGCTTCTCCTCTCTGGGTAGTCCTCATTGGCTGGAGCTCTGGCTACTGAAGTTGGAGGGAATACATATTGTTTATCATGTCTGTGTTTGAATCTCATCTTCTTCTTCTTCTTTTTAGCTTTATATGAATAGTAGGGGCGCCAGGATTGGTCAGTGGCTTCATGGTCATTGGGCTCTTCGTATGTCTCCACCTCTTTAATGGCAGAGATTGCCATTTGATTGTGAAGCCTGGCGCTACCAGAGCTATCCTCGGTTGAAAACCACTCACCTGGGCCCTCCAGCTGATTCCTTTGCCTGCTTTTCTTCCTCTTCCTGGGGAACAACTTTGAACCCTTGATTTTACGCCTGATGATGGCCTCGTTGCCTATTTTGACGGTAATCTGACAGAGTGGCAAAGCGTCCCCATCCACAGATGGACCTGGACATACAGGCTTTGCGAGGTATGTTTCAGTCTTTCTGCTACCTACTGCTTTACCCTGCTTCAAACCGTCTGTCCCTGAGAGGAGTAACTCCTTTGTCATGGCTTCCACTCTTTTGGCTGCGGCCGATAGTTCACCAAGCTTGTTAACGGTTTTCAATGTTTTTGTCAAGAATGGTATCTTACGACTGAAATGGTCCATGTTCATTATGACGTCTGTGTTGTCGTCACAGCTCACTCTAGCGGTTTCTGTCTGCAAAATGTCAGTATTGTTATGGTTGAGGAAATGTGAATTCCTTTGTTCAACATCTTTGCTATTGTCTCTCTTGCGACCTGTTTCACTGTCAATATCTTGCTCTAATGGCTGTTTAAAATTGATGTGAGGCGTTACAGGGGCGACCGTTGTTGTCGTTGCCATGAATGTCATAGGGATATTGAATGAGCCAGGCTCAGGATTGCTGTTTTCTTCATTTGGAGTGACGAGAGAGTTGTTCTCCACAACGGCGCCTTCAACACTGTCTCCATATGTCTCACTGTAGGTCTTGTATCGCTTTTTTCGAAACTTCATTGGAAGAAGCCTGTAGAGTTTGATAGGATAAACACTCGCTTTGAATCCTCCACTGGCTGACTTTTTCTTCACAGCTAGTCTCGGGTCAATGCCATGAAAGGACTTTTGATGGTTTTTTAAAATATAGTATGTCATGAACGTTTCGAGGCAGAAAATGCATTGGTATCGACGTTCACCCGTATGCCAGATTTCATGCTTGGTACGGTACTCTGCCAGGGCAAACACTTTATTACAGTAATGACATGGGTAGGCCCTTTGCCAGGAATGTACGTTCTCATGCCGTTTCAGACTGGATAAGGTGACATAGACCCGTTTACACACACTGCAATTGTAAACCCTTTGACTGCCACCTGTGTTTCCTACCCTTGCCACGCCCTGCTGGGCTTCTGAGGGGTCGTTTTGATCTGGCTCTGGAATGCAAGGGCTGGGAGGGTCATCGACGGGTACCTCTGCCACTGGCTTCTCCATGGTTGGTACATTGTCCGAATGAATGTCCATTACTAAGGTGTCACCGGAATCTGCTTCGGGAGGGTCTCGCGCAGCCTTAGGACAGACATGCTCGTGGTTGCGCAATCGCTTGAGGTGCATGAACTTCCTGTCGCAGAATTTGCAAAACAGATGACTGACGAAACGTCTTTTATGCACTTCCATGTGGAGGGTGAGAAGAGCGTTGTTGGTGAATATCTCTGGACAGTATTCACATCCGTAGATCGATATGCTGTCTTCTACGTGAGGGGAAAGAGCGGGCGGGTTGAACTCCATCCGAAAATTATCAGGCGGTTGCTACATCGTCTGTGCTCTTCTCTGGTTCCTGTTCTGCGTGAAGTGGTGGTGGTGAAACGACTACAGACGGCATAAACGAGATAGAACTGTCTGCTACTGGGCTATTAACATCTGGAATATCTGTGGATTGTTGTGACTCTTCAGTAGAAGTCGTATTTCTATCTAATGTGCCTCTCAACCTATGGCGTTTTTTAAGTGGGCCTATATTCTGGATAGATATCGTTGTCTGTAGTTGTGAGGGCTTGGGTGCCTTTTTACTGTCTTTCTGGTTGCTGTCTTTCTGGCTGCTGTCTTTTTGCTCCTCGGCCTGGCTCACTGCATATGAGTGTTCAGACAGGGCATGTGGTGGCTCATTGGTTGCAGTGAGACAAGAGATGGCGGGGCAACTAGCTGGGACTTGCCCCACGTCTGGTGACTGCCTCTCCCCATCGGTTGGAACCAGCGGGGTGAAGGGGTTGCTTCCGGGTCCTACCTCAGTGATAGAGAATGCATTGGTTATCCGTGGCCCTGTGGTAGCGGTTATATCCTCAGGCCTGGACGGCTCCTTCTTTGTGTCGTTTGGCACTGGGCCCTGGCTGGGATCTACATTCATACATTCGACACCTTTGACCCGCGTCATCTTGGAAACGGTAGAGCTTTGTCTGTCATTTTCGGCGAGTCTCTCTAAGAAAGGAATTCCTAGTCTTTTCCCGGCTGCCACTATGCCCCTTGTGTCGTACGCGCCGCCCGACGCCACCTTAGAAGAGTAGATGAAGTTGAGGATGCTGGCAAACACTTCAGACTTCAGGTCCACTAACTCCAGCACCTGGCAGGAGCTCCAGGTCTGGGAGGCCATCAGGGCGTTCCTGAAGTAGCCACTGCAGGCCGCTAGGATGTTCCTGTGCGCTCTGAACTTTACATCCTCCACGACGATGGTCACGTCACAAAAGAGGCCTTCAGAGCGCTGGTCATTGAGTTTGCTCAGCACAGCATGGGGGTGAGCGCTGTCCATCAGGTCTTGAGTGTAGGGAGACACTACAGTCATCTGTGAAGAGATCAAAAGTAGTGTTCAAACAAATCCAACCGACACCATCTACTTCTTTTGTTATCTTTTGTTATTTACCATTATACATATTTCAAGTTTCATCGAGCAGCATGCCCTCTAGTGAGCTCATTGTGTTGCTGTTTAGTTTGAAATGTGCTGTATGAATAAAGTTGAATGGGATGTACTTTTCCTGTGAAGTGGCTGAAACTTCATTGAAGTGAATGTGTGATTCACAATAGAAGGATGTTACGCTACTCTCGTGTTTGTACACTAGATGGCAGTAATGTCTTAACTACCGAGAACATGTCTGCCATACTTGGTGAAGTAGATCAATCATGCCCCATTGTTATTGTGGTATAGTCAGCCCTTATTGTGGTAATACTCAGGAGGATAACATTCCTTTGCACCTTGTCATTACATGTTATTATTACCTATATATTTTCTGCTGAGATCCTAATTTGTTGTAGATATAGTTTTGGCCCCCTTATAGTCCCTCTTGTAATAAGATACGTCTTAACTTACAGTCCCTAAAAGGAAAAGCAAGAAAAACATGTTAAACACTGATGATAAACACTCCTTGCAGATTGACCTGCACCTGGTCTGTGTGGGAGCTAAAACATGCTGAAACGTCTTCTTCATATTGGAAAGATTTCATCACTATTATACTTGTTGCTGCTCTCTCTTTAAGTTGCTTCATGGCTTCGTATTGAACACATCACGGAAGCCAACAGGCTTCATCCGCATGCAGCCAATTTCACATATTAGAAGGCAGTTACACATTGGTGAGTCATCCGTTTCCGTTTCAATAGACCTTGCTTGCGTTCATTACTGGTATGCAGCAAAGGGACACATTGATTCTCCCACCCACATATCTTCAGTTCAAACAGACACAATGAACTGTCTGCTTTTGTCTGTCAAAAAGGACCATAAAGGTTGAGTACCAGCAGAGCACATTAAACAGTGCTACAAACAGACAATGTTTTAAATGTTGTGTTACTCCATAACATTTTAATGTTACAGGTGTATACAGGCCAAAATGTGCATGTAGTTGCCATAGATTTTTCATTTGAGCCATGAAATCTACCGTTTAGTAAATTTCTCCGACCATAACCTAACAGGAGGGAAATTCAAGGCCAAAGTGCTTGTAATTTGACAAGGATGTTGCAGCAGGTTCAAATTGAGTCATGTCTGAATCGTAGGTAGTGAGTCAATGCTTGAGTGAGTCATTGCCCTACAAAAGATGCGGGCTGGATTCATTAAGGCAAGAAAGTTCTTGCTTGTGGTGAAGCAATAAAGTTTAAAATAGGTTGGCCCCGTATCTGATTGTTATTTTGATTCATTGGATTTATTATTCTATTGATCTACTGGATCACTCATTTCCTTTTTGATTTCACAATGTTAATGATCTCAGCGGTGGTAAAATAGGTGTTCAGCTCGGTCGAATAGCATTATATATGGAGACAATTTTGTTATATTCACTGGATTATTGACTAGATTTAATCTAATCTCATAATCCCATGCTTTGTTTTGTCTGCTTTATAGTTGGAGCACCAGATAGAAGTAAATCACATGACAGTATAAATTAGGTTTTGGCAAGGCCCAAAACATTTCAAAATATACATAAAAATATATTTTGAATAGATGGATACCTCAATAGTTAAAACATATATTTAATGCCTTCTAATGTTGACATATTTAAAAAAAATATGTTTAAAAAAATAATTAGAACAAATATGCATATATATGTTAAGACATCGTTTTTCTTATCAACAATTTAATGTATTGGTTTTTTGTTTATTATTAGTTACGCAAGGTACCCTGAGTTTAACATGGCCGTCAGTATTTACAGCCTCCAATGACTAAAAACACAACCAGCCTCCTGCCTCCCCCTCGCACAGGCCTCCGTTGTCATAGCAACATGCTATGGCGCAGCACTTATTGGGATTCAACCCAGACTGCATTAGCTATCCTCCTGTTTCATCCTCTCTCTCTCTCTCTCTCTCTCTCTCTCTCTCTCTCTCTCTCTCTCTCTCTCTCTCTCTCTCTCTCTCTCTCTCTCTCTCTCTCTCTCTCTCTCTCTCTCTCTCTCTCTCTCTCTCTCTCTCTCTGCTTTTTTACCTATAGACAACCTGACCTGTCTAAGAACATGCATCATAACAATAGTTGGTTTCTGGTTCCTGTCTGGATGGTTAATGCAAATGCCTATCTGTTCCTTTGTCTGCATGCTGTCCAAATGCAACCCAGTGGACTTAGTTTTTCCGTTAACCGACAGCAATACGCTCTGGTCCTTTTTGCTGAATTCTCTGGTTTTATGGAAGCATTTTCACCTTGATGTGTCCTATGCGTAGCTTTTTTATGAGACCGTTTTCCGTTAATCAAATTTGTCCCCAATTATCTGGTTTCTTGCTACCAACCACTAAGCGGAAACATTGAAATTCGTCATGAGCGGACATGTTTTTGCCACACCCCAGCATATACTTTTTCTTAAAAATATATTTTGGTCATAATATATTTAAATTTATGTTCTCTGACCCCGTTATACTGAGAGAAAAATATAACAATGAACACATTTTAAAATACAACTGCAAAGCGTACTGCCATACAAAACAGGATATATATCAAGGGAAAACATGCAAAACATACCTTTTTAAATCTGAGAATATGATGCAGGAAGCACATCAAACAATATCCCTCTTTCACAGCTTTACATGCACTCTACGCTACATTGTAACCAGTTTCGCGTATCAAGGCAAAATAAGTTATTTCTTTCTGTGATGGTCGCTGAACAGTGGTGCTGTCAAAAAGCAGAGCTATTTGACGTCCTTCCTCTCCCTCCCTCTCTGTGCAGATGACTCCGGCACGAATGAGTCCTTCGCCTCAAACCCTATGCACCCTGGGTCCTGGGCTAGTTCTACAACTGTCCACTTCCGAGCAGCTGCTGCCTACTTCTAATTCAAGGTGTTATCGTACAGCTGCACAGCCGCAAAGAGAAACCAGGGCTCTGCATGCGTGCTATCTGGGCAATGGAAGCATTCTGCAGCACAACCGCGTCACCTCAAACCGCAACTTTTATTAAGGATGATAGAGGTAGGCTGTAGTGCGAGCACGGGGAGCTGTGGGTGCTACAGAGCAACACCAGCGCTGCAACAGAGGGAAACAGAGGTGTGTGCTGCAGGGCTGGCAGCGACGCTCGCCATGGACTCCTCTGCTCCGCCACCCACACCTACTCCGCTCGGAAGCACCTAAACATGGATGTCTCTCCAATGCCGACCGAGGGGATAGTGCTTTGATGTGGATCACAGTCACCTCCAGTTCACAGATAAACAACCTGTGCATTTACTGCATTACGCCACACCATCTGTTTCCTGCCTATTTGCACGGAGGGCAGAGTCTCTTTGTCTGTGCAGCCGCATTTCGCAGTCAAACCATCACCACAAGGCTTACATATTTATGCACCGCTCATGCATGCACATGCACAGGGGAAAAAAAGACCACACTGTATTAGATATCTTAAATGGAATCGGGAACGTAACAATCTCTCTCTCGAAGAATTTGCTTTTAGGTGAATGTGGTAAATGAAATGCGTTGAAATGCCATTACCAGCAGAAGCTGTAGCTTTAACCAACGGTGAGGAGGCTGATTGATGCAAAAGCAGTAGCTGCGTCACACTGCAGACGAGGGGGAGGGGAAAAGTCTGAACCAGCCATGGCACCGCAAGCCTCCGACTACAATACCCATAATACAGCAGCTCTTTAACATCCATAGATGCACATGGAAGTGTACGCAAACAAAATCTACCTGCTTAAACCACTATGACATCGTTACCAATTTGTGCACCCAGACTTCAAGTGACACTCAAGCGAGTGACGCATTTCTATAACACACGACGACGAAGAAGAAAAGGAGCGCCATATGCACAATCTATGTCTCAAACGTACCTGCCTCCATGTCTCCTGTGGTCCCTCACTGTGTTGTGGAGTGTGTGTGTGTGTGTGTGTGGTGGATGGTTGGTTGAAGAAGCCTCACCTCACCCAAGTCAGACTGATTAACTGATTGCCTCTGGGACTGGGTGAGGCTGCACACCTGTGGTGCGTGAGTAATCAAGGCACACAGGATGAACGCTATCGCTAACGCACACTGAGGGAGAGAGAGCTCTGACATGTCAGCATGCACCTTGTACCATCCTGCCAACACGCCAATAAACCGGCGTCTACCCACTCTGCCTGCGCCCTGTGCGTCGGAGGAGCCCCGGCTAAGCCACTTGTGCGTGCGTGTGGTAGGGTCCGCTGCTACATTGTGTGTTACCGTTATCGGCGATAGGTTTGTGATCCGGGTGTGTATCGTAGAAAGCCGCTTGAGCAGATTTGTGTGTTTGTGTCTGTCTGTTACGCCATTTCCTCCCATGTCACCTGAGTTTTCTCAAGGGTGTGCGCGCGGGTACCAGCTGGTGTAGTTCCTTGGTAACAGTGTCTCTCGCTAGTGTATCGAACAACAAAGACATACCAACGCAGCGACACAGCTCCCAAATCTTCAGCCTAGTTTATATGGTAGTAGGCTACTCCCTCGGGTTTTTATTAACACAGCCTGGTCCAGACCAATGTTTATCCAATTACCGCGCTGAATGTATTCCTGTTTTGGATTCTTAGAAAATAACTACGTCTATCCTCAGTGTGGCATATTGTACTGGACGCTTTCTTTTATGTGCACTAATTAGTTAGGATCACATAGGATATTAATGTTTGTTACAGGGCAGACAAAAAAACTAAACGTCTACTGTTGTCTTGTCACAAGCAGATCTGATCGTCATAGAAGCAGGTCTCATCCTAATTTTCAAGACATTAGCAAACCCATCTTGCATCAAATCCTCAGTGCTCATCCCATGTAGCACTTGAGTTACAGCAGGCACTCATGCACTTGGTAGCCTACCAAAATTCCTGCTCACGGATCCGCTTGCCGGCCCTGTCTCTCTGAACGAGCGCCCTGGTGCTTTTGGAGAGAGGAGGGCGAGGAGAAGAAACGACTACCGAATGTAGTCCTTAGTTCCGTTGGGCTTGTTTGGGGAGCGCTTCCCCACCTGCCTCGTCCCTGTTGTCGTCCGGTGGCAGTCTGTGGTCAGAGACTCCTCTGTCTTCTTCCTGTTGTTCTACTGCCTTCTGGAGGTCACTGACACTGCTGCGTCACACTTGCTTCGTCACTGACCCACAAAGAGGAGGGTGGATGAGGCTGAGGCGGGGAGGGGAGGGGTGTTGAAGTGGTAAAAGGCGAGGAGGGATAAGCAGAAAAGGAGCAGGATTTGCTCAAAACAAACAAGCGGGTGACTCTGCTTCGGTCTGGGGCTTAGACTGTGGTATTCAGGAAGTTGGTCCGTGGGGCTGATATTTCATTATGTAATGAATATTTCCTCTCCGACTCAACAGAGCTGAAAAGGGTTGGTGTTCAGTGTCTGAGGCTAATTATAGGCCTTAGTCTCGCTCAGGTCTGTGTACTGTCATGGTAGCACACAGATGGTAGAACGCGTAGCGCTTCGCATTGAACCGTTTTACCATCATTTCTAGCATCTTAAAATTAATGAACACATTGTTATTTAAATGTAAAATATGCCGAGTGCAAAACAACATAAGATTTGTATTCTGTTTTTTTGATTGTACTGTGTACTTAGTGATAGGCAGAGTTTGCCATTGTACCCATTAGACAATCATATCTTTTGAGCTACACTGTCTTGTATTGTATTCAGATTGGGTTAAAACCTGTCTGGTTTCATGTCCTCAGGTCTGTTTTGCTGCACGTTTTGTGCTGTGCTCCTGAGGGCTATGATGACGAGAATGACGTCACCTGCTTTGCACTTTGCACACGTCAACCAAAGTCCTGTTTGCTGACATCTCCTCCTGCCTTCTCTTCTCTTATATTCACTGCTGCCTTGCTCCCTCTGCTGTGTATTGGAGTGAGTGCACTGCAGTCTGCTAAGCCAGTGAGATCACAGCTGTGATTGCAGGCAGCTGAATGGGGTACCAGAAACCCTCAGCAGAGGGCGCCAGTGTACCTCCTGTTTGCCTTGTTCAAACAGGAAGTCTTTGTTTCATGTAACCTTTGACCCTGACATCATAAATAGTAATGTTACATTTATCCACATTTATAAGGGTGTTCTTGGGATATTCTTATATTGTCTTTACAAAAAATTGTCTTTAAAAACCTGTAAAAAATGGTGGTTTATTTAATTGTATAATTAAATAAGGAGTTATAACAATGGTAATAACAAGGAGGTAATAGTTATATAGATAATCTGCATATTTGAACAATGTTTCCAATTGCAATTCAAGGTATCCATGTAGGCTATCTTGGAACTTTAAACAATGAAACTTTTAATAAAGATGCTGGGTTGTTATTAATTAACTGCAAAGCACACAATCCCCATGGGATAAGGTAAATAAACATAACATATTCCTGTTCAATGCCTTTTTTGGGGGGGGGGGGGGGGGGGGGGGGGTAGAGTAAAAGTTCTCCAGCCCATGTCAGGTCTGAAGTCAACACAGGTAGTCCTCACTATCTGCTCCCAAAACTTCTCAGAATTGCTGGGCTGAGACCTTCCAATCCAACATAATGTATTATGTTCAGTATGTAATACAGTAGGCCTATGTATTATGTAGGGTAGCTATGTTTATGCATTCATATAACAGTTCAAACACTAAACATAAACATAATTCTCAATTGATTTAAACACATTTCTCAGTGCATAATGAGAGGCACTCACCTTCCAGAACCTACGAGGGGTCTGTGCAAGCTGTGCGACGTCTTTAATTGGAAGGTAGGACATGAGTCTTGGCAATAGGTCATCTTGCATGTGCTCCAGATAGTCAGTCTCCTTGACAGAGTACAATGATGTACTTTTGGATCCTCTGGCTGAAAAACCATACTGGCCCATTCTGAAGGGGTAACATGAAAAAATACATAGTATAGCCTTCAACTCAGGGTCTAAGCTGTCATGCAGAACATGGTCATGGGGTACTTTCAACTCAGTGGGTGCTGCCCCTCTGAAGTCAGGTTGCAGGGAAATCTTCCCTGACCTTAAGATCACCTGCAATATTAAAGACCACATCTCACCACATCTTTGCTGGTTGATCGCTGCTAATATAGGCTATAGCCTAACCCCTAAACCAAATTCGCACAATACAAATATATTTTCAGACATTTCAAAGTCTATGTACATGTGCACATATAGGCTACTGATTAAAAAAGAGGCCTAACTACATTGATCAATTTAACTTGAATACACAATTTGGATGTCGACTTGGCTTCATAGGAGCAACAGGTCCTTTACTCAAAAGTACTTTGTTATATCATTTTAAAATTATATTGTTTTAAGTTATTATGAAGGTAAACGTTATTTTGGCAGTTGTGGATGGAGAAAGCCATGGAAAATCATCCACGTCGTCTAATTTAACTAGGTTGTTCTCCGATACAGTATGTTATAAATGCAACAAAAAATAGATATCCAACCTCGGTTTTCGTAACAACTAAATTGCTAAAAGTCGTTTGAAAGAGATGCGCCCTGGCCCTTTTACTTGAAAATAATGTATCCTCCATCGACGACGCCATCTTTAGACGCATAACCGTAACCATAGCAACTGAATAAACTGAAACACTAAATATTCGCTCTAATTGAAGGCAGATGTTTGCGCTGTTTTCCCTATCCGGCAAATGGTGACTGCCCGGAAATGATGCGGGTCTTCCGCAAAAAAATAACATACATTGGGACTGTGTGTGTGTGTGTGTGTGTTTTTTAGGGGTCGCGACCCAGCGGACTAATACCGTTCATATAACAGTGACGTTACCTTAGATTTGGCCTGGTGCTCATTTATGTAACACACGTCTCACCAGAGTCTTTCCCACAGACCGCATAGACATTTCTTTTCATGTCGCCCGCACGGCACGCCGGCACCGTCCAATTGGACCGATCTCCGAAAAACCCATAGTCAAAGTAGTGCCTTCGGCGGAGGGATCGGGGCGGAGGTATATTGCAGTCGCAAGCCCCCCTCAGCTGATGTGAAACTAGCAGGGTTAGAGAGAAAGAGGAGCTGGTGCACTGTCTGTTACAACTACAACACTGGAACAAATAGGTAACAAAAAATACCCTTTAAGCCTTATAATTTAGTGACACCCCTGGCAACGGTTGTTTTCACCTTCGCGGTTCGCCGATATTTCGGTACCGCGGTGGAATTTCGATGTCGGGGTTGCGAAAAATACCTCGATTCCCGTTCCTGTCTTTCATGTTTTTTGTGTATCTGTGAGATTCAAGCAGAGAGAGGGGGGGGGGATATCAAGAGGCCATTTCTTTTTTTGTGTCAGCTAACATTATTGTTAGCTCACAGCAACAACAAAAAAAATACCGAATTTCAGCGTTCACGTTCGGGGGGAATGGCCTCGCCGCAAAGATTGACATGGTGGCTTTTGTCTCTTGTACGTGTCGATGTTGTACGAATCGTGTGGGTCTGGTGTCGAGTTGGCAACGTTTAAACGCTTTAGCCACAGCGAGGCTAATGTTAAGTAGTAGTGGTGGTGGGGGATATTAGCTGCTAACGTTGCCCTGCGATTTTAACGTTTTGACGACTCGTGGTCTTGAAATAATGTGGGTTATTTCACACGCCGTACACAGAAGTATAGTCGTGAATGTACGTCTGCGAGAAATAAAAAAACGCTACGTTTGTGTGGTTATCGTTTTGCCGTGTACGTATTGGGGCTGTAACGTCAACACCACCACTACAAGTACAAGTATGGACATGGGACACACATTCGCTGACTAGTTAGCTTAATTGGCTAAGTTAATACTAGCGTTGTGATTAAAGTTAAGCACCTAGCTGGTGTTATTGGATGTAGTTTCCCCGTACATATTTCTACCTGACCGCTGCTAGTTAGGCAAGTCCCGTGGTAATTAACGTAATCAAGATGTGCTTGTGTGCCATTTCTTTATTACTGCTACTCGGGTTAGCATTTGTTAAAGGATGGATAAAACAGCTGCGAGCGACGGCTAGCCGTTAAAAAAGAGCCAGCTAAAGCAAACAGTGGTGATGTGTTGGGCTAGGGATAGCCACATACCCGTGTGTATTTACGTTGACAGTTGCTTTAGAGTCGTACTGGGCCTGTCAGCTAGCAGCCCGGCCGTTCCTGCTCGATATTTGGTAGTTACAAAACAACTAACGAAGCAGATTTAACTTTGGGTCGGGTTAGTCGTCGGGTGTCACGTTATTTCTGCGTCTTGGTCAACTGGAAACCTGTTATTTCAGTGCTGGATGGTTTCCGGATAGTTAGCATGCCTGGTTAGCAAACGTCCGCTGGATCAGTGAACGGCTGGTGCGAAGACAGTCAGACCGATGCTGCCATTTTCGATGGGGAATCTCAGGTGATCGTAATGGTAGCTTACCACATAAGTGGACCTCACAGCCATTGACTTCACATCCACTTGAGAAGTAGTGTAGGTATCGTGCGACCCGTACAGGTGATTGTATGTAGATTTGACGATGGATTTGGTTTATTGTTTGGCTAAATATGTTGACACTTATTTGCCAACTACGCATTTTCGTGTCACCACTGCCAAGTTAGCCAACGTAACTTCATTGTGGGGATCGCTCTGGTTTTTGTTTACTAGTTTTACCGTGTATTTACATTACAATATCATACGTACAACCACCACGCGTTTACGTGTTTAGGCTGTTGTATGTTTTATCGAATCATCACGATGCGACTTGGCCACTGTCAAAATGTATGGGATTAGGTTTTTAGTCGCTACTCATGCTAGCCGGTATCGCTAGCATACTACGTCAGAAATGTAGGCCTCTGTAAATCATGATATTTAAAGTGTTTATTGCAGTATTGTTAATTAAATGTGGAAACGGTGTGATATTTCCGTTTTCCTAAACGGATAATCTGTTTTGTTAAGTAAAACGTAACGTTGTGGCCGAGTGTAATGCATCAGATAATGTAATGAAGGAATAAACAAAGACTAGGATGCACTGTCAGTACAGGCCTAAAATGGCCCTGTGAGCTTGCCAAATGTGGCGTATTTTTATGATCAATGATACAATGATTTTAAGTATTTACAGTCTTTCACCGAGATGCATGTAAGACATGCATTCACAACGGTTTTGGTACAGTACACATTGTTTGAGCAAACAATTTCTGCAAAATGTGGTCTGAATTTTGATTGGTTATGAAATAATTTATTGATTTATAAAAGTATTATGAGGTGTTGTATTTGCAAAAAAGTTTGAATCCGAATTTATGTGGTTTAGTTATTTTTATGTTGGAATAAATGTTGAGGTGTTATTTTTTTAAAATTATAATCGCTCCTTTGATTCAGCCTCATTCTACCTTAGTGTAAATATTACAATTAATTTAGATTCTCTAATATATATATATATTTATAAATATATATATATATTTTAATACATGTAGTAGTAGAAATAGTAGATTATTTTTATCCCCCTCCCCCCTTATGTACCATGATCTTAACTGGCTTTATCAAAGTTTATTATGATGCATTCGCATTTGTTTTCATCCTGTCTTTAATCCTAGAATTGTCTGTTTTTAAATGGTACATTTCAAAGTCTACTGATTGGATCAACACTTTGATTGATGTGTGTATGATTGATAATCACCAACCAGTGCTGCCTTTAACTGTTTAATGTATTTTACAGAAGACTATTTTTTTGTTGAAGGTTTTAATTTGTTATCAGATCATCCATTCAGTCAGTGTGCTGATGTTGTTTCTGTATCCTTTCTTTCCAGTGAATGGTAGTGTCTAGAAAGGGTATGTCCCTTCAGGAGAGAGGTGCCAATGTCCAACCGGCCTAATTCCAATCCAGGGGGGTCACTGCGTCGTTCACAGAGGAACACTGCTGCGGCCCAGCCACAAGACCACACAGTCGCGGGAAGGTGAGTAACCCTCCTTATTAGTGGACCTCATAAGGGGACACCTGTGACACTCCCTCCCCGCCGATGGGCTTGGGAATTCCTGAGTTCCACTATCTTTGGGAAAATATTTATACTTTGTTAATATCTGTGTGTATATTGTACGTTTTACAAACAAACATGGAGGTTTTATATATCCTGCATTTCTATAACTGTTGTTTTCTAATAAAATGTTTAATTTTGCTAGACTTAAGCCATGACAATTTTTGTCACTGGCTGTCACCACGTTTGTGCAATTCATAGTATTGCCCACCTCAAAGTTGTACTCTATTCCAACGTCTGAGCATGTCGCCACAGTTTACAACTGTGTTATAGTGTGTCTCGTCGTTGAATGATGTATTGGCATTTTTGAAAAACCATAAAGTCAGTCATAAATGATTGCAAGTTTAGTCTGGTCATGACTTCAAGCAGCGTAAGGGCAGAGCAAATTAAACAGATGTACCAAGCCACTCGACAGCAGGTAATGCAAATAATTTTAGCCCACAGCATAGAAAGGCTTAAACTAGTAACATTTAGAAAAGAAAAAAAATAGATTAAGAGAAATCACTGTACCCATATCTATTTGACATACAAATACATGGGTAATACTCTCAAGCCTGTGGTGAAGGCAAGATTATGATAGACGATTATGTGTATAACCCATCCATCCATTTTAGGGTAATCAATGTATACTGCAAGTCCATATCTGGGAAATGATGGACATATATGATGCCACCCAAGAGATTTATTGCATTCAATTTTTTTTTTGCAAAACCCAATTTCAGTGAACAGTCTAATATATAGGTTGGCTATTTCGATCCGTTTAGTTTTCGGGAAATTGTAGCAACTGTTCTTTTGCAGTTCTACAGATGGCATTTTTTATGCTATCTTAACTCTTAATTGCTCTCAATCTGCTTTTTAAGATGTATTCAAAATGGTCCTGTAATTGGATTATATGCAAATGTCTGTGGTTGCTTTCAAATCATGATTTTCAGACCACACTGTTCCTTGCTCTTCAATTTCAACCTTACAGGTTGCAGTCAGAGCAGGTAAAACTTAAAGCAAATTCCCCTCCTGAAAGTAGAAGACCTAATTCTAAGGCTTCCAAAGCCACGACCAGCTCAGCCTCTGGCCAGTCCAGAGGGCACAGCTCAAGAAGGTACCCCTCCTCTCTACTTGGCACTCACTATGCATGTGTGTGTGTATGCAGGGTGTGCTTTTTTAATATTTTTTTAAATGAAATGCATAATCAGCTCAGTTCATTATGAACCTACCATGTTATTGACCATTTTGCTGAATGAGTCTGAATGAGGCATGGTACTTCCCTGACATGGTGTCTTACCGTTGCTTTATTTTTCTGTCCTGACAGAAGCGGTCTTTCTCTATCCGTGGCTTCCTTTGTGCTACCAGACGACCCAGAGGCTGCAGGGACATCCCAACAAGAGCGACCAGGCCACCAATCAAAAAGTGAAAGCACCCGTGGACTGAAGCGAAATTCGGCTCCTGACCACGTCAGCACCTACGTACCCACCCCTGCCAAAAAATCCAAATCTCTGCCACCACGCCGAGACAATACACTTGAGACCAAGAAAAGCTCAGCAAAGTCCAAGAAGAGACCCCTTGTGTCGGAGCCGCCTGCACCGCCAGGTCGAGGGCAGGGCAAGAAGAGCGGGGCCGCCGGGGCCTCTCCGACTCTGAAACGGAAGAAAGCGGACCCCCTACCCGGTTTGAGTAGCACCACTGGGTCCCTCCCCAACAGTATTGAGGGCAGAACTGCAAAACCCTCCAAGCTGGCGTCAAAATCGGCAGCCTCAGCCAAAGCTGGGTGTAGCACCGTGACGGACTCCTCCTCTTCTGCCTCCACATCTTCCTCCTCCTCCTCCGCCGGCACCAACAGCACCGCCCCACAGGGTGCCCGGGTCAAACAGGGCAAAGACCAGAACAAGGCACGCCGCTCTCGTTCAGCCTCCAGCCCCTCCCCTCGCCGCAGTACTCGGGACAAGGAGCAGGCTAAGGCTGCCGGATCGTCCAAATTCGAGTGGGCAGCCCGCTTTAACCCCAAAGTCAATCTGCCAAAGCCCAAGCTGTCCCTGCCCGGGTCCTCTAAAACTGAAACCTCCAAACCTGGGCCCTCTGGACTACAGGCTAAACTTGCAAGTGAGTTACACTTTCTGCCTGGATAAACAATTCTTACCAGGGCAGTCTCCTTGTTGTTCTTTTTTTTTTGTATGTATTATTGATGTAACGATGGATCGAACGCATTTCACACACACATTTTCCACAGACGTCTAGTTGCCATTATTTTCCACAACCAAGGATATGCGTTTGTACTGTATTTGGAAGAGTCAGCCCTATAAATGTTTGTGTGATGGGTTACTTACCATAGTTTAGTTTTAGCAGTTAGGCTTAGCACTAGACTTTAGGTGGTTGATATTGAATTTTTTGCCTCCGGGATTAAATATCACAGTAGTGGTCCCAGCAATGTTGCAGCTTGGGTTACAGCAGCTATGTCTTGTCCACTGGGAGCTGATGACGCTGCTTTTGACATAGGACACAGTGCAACTGGGCGGCTCCAATAATGCATATCAGTAAGAAGTGTGTAAAGTTGAAATGAAAAGGTACATTAATTTGGAGAAAAACATACCATGTGTAACGGATATAATGCGCACAGACCTTTTCCCAATGCCCACAGTCAACTGTGTGTGCATGCTCACATGATACATGTAGTTCGTCTGAGGGGGTTGCAGGGTTTCTTCAGCAGCTAAGGGGCTAGCTCAGATTTCAGACTGAGTACCAGTAGCCTGAAAGTGGACAATGTCTAAATACTGTCTAGTTGCTCAGCAGCCTTTCTCTTGCACAAATGAAGTGAATAGGTAGGGAGGGGGGGCGGGGGGGTATTTTGTATGTATTAATGGAGTCATATGAATACAGATGTCAGCAGATATTAAGAGAAATGTCGTGTTAGCCATGCATCCCCCCCCCCCCCCCAACATAACGAGCACAGCTCACTTTACTGCAGAGTGTCTGTTAGCCATTTCTTTTTCAATTGGTATAGTTTTAAGAAGAAATTGGGCCTCATATGTTGTGCATATAAATAGATTTTTAAATTAGCATTGTGTGCCGACTGGATGGGGTTGTTAGCTGTGAACCTTGTGTTTAGCATTAGCATTTAGCCTTTGCTCATGTGCCGATTCCACCAGCTTGCTGTTCTTAGGTCTGTAGGTCAGGGGATATCAAGGCAGGTGTAGTGTGCCATGTGGCGGGGGTCCATTTGGACCCCTCCTAAGTTGGACTGTGTGGTTCAGCAGATGACGGGCAGCACGTTTAAAGGTTAGGGAAAGGCTTACTATCCCAGGCAAAGGAAAGGAGCAATACATTTCTCCAGCTTACAAATTGTATTTTATTTTAATTGTAGAAGATTGTTTCTCACTCTATTATCACACACAAACACCTAAGATATGTGTCTTTTAAACTCTGCAAAGGTGAGTACTACTGCTATGCATATGTCAGTGGTGTGCTGTGTGTAAACAATTGCGTAATGCCATTTTCCTCAAGCAAGCGTTTGGTGTCACGTGTGAATTCAAGGCTGTAAGAGCATCGTGGATACCTAACATGCCTCGTATGGAGAAGCTTATACATCACACAAACTTATACTTTTCGTTTTAGAGATGTACCAATCATCTTTTTTAGGCCGATATGATCACCAATGTTTTTAATGTGATCAGCCGATCCAATACCGATCACCGATTGTTTTTTTGTTTTTTTTAACAGTGCAATATAGGCTATAATTGTCCAGTTTTTTTCCACAAATTCCTTTAAAACTGGGGCAGCCAGGTTTATAAACCTAGTACTGCACAGACCCTATATACAACCTATTACTTTATTATGGAAGATAATCAAGATAAATTTAGCCTGGGCTTTCCATATAATTTTCATTTGCGTTCTAGGAACAAAATGTTATATAAATAGAACATGAAGAGATGTATTATCTATTTAATTAACAAACTTGATCTTGCAATGGACATCAGGGATGCCAAATATTTTTACCCTGGATGTGGCCTAGGCCTAAGTATACAACTACGTTCTGCATATTCTTTCACTTTAAAGGCTGCGTTATGATTTTTATGTAGTCGACTAGTCTATGGTGACATTTTTAATGGACAAATGTCTTTCAGTTTGACAACTCTAGTCCATGCAACTGTTAATCAACGGTAGCATATACTTTTCATTCATTATTGATTGGAATCTATTTAAGGAGTTTTGCACACGTCACACAGAAACATGTTGGTGAATGTATCATCGGGATGAATATATTAAGCCAAGCCACAATTAAAACATTACAGTATGCAAAGGAAGCGTTTGCAGTTTCATATATATTGATATAGCCTGCTTATGCCATAACTTCGAAATTAGAACAGAACTGTATTCGTGCTACACACCGACTCTTCGTGAAATCTGTGCCCATGAAAGGAGCGCTGTCAACGGCTTCACTCACATGCTCAGCCCCGGGGTCCAGCTACAGCGGACAGCATGGTTAGGAAATCTAGGTTTCAAGAAAGCCTAGTTTTGATTCACATTGTAGGAACTATGTTGAAGTACTGTGGCTGTGACTATGTAACACTTGGATTATACCGTTTAGAGACATCATTATTTTGGAAAGCTCTTTCATCTTTCATTAAAGCAGCAGCGTAACCGGTTAGTTTCACGTGAAGCAGAAGGAATTAGTGGGGAGCAGCCATGTCATATGAGGTTGTAGATAATTCAATAGTTTCAAGTAACATGGGGATGTATGAATAACGACTAGTGTAGCTTTCGAACCTAAAAGCACAGAGAGTGAAGCCTGTTCTCCAGTGAGCTGCAGGAGACATTTATTGTCTGTGACTATAAGTGAACATAATGATGGCGCGTCTTGTGCACTACAGGCAAATTTCAAGTTGGTTGTCTAATCACGTTGTTTAAGGTGTATATCGGCCGATAATGATCGGTGGCTGATCGGTTGGTGCATCACTAGTGTCTTTCTTGCTGCCTTACATGCTTTGAATAATCTTGGTGCAAAAGGGGTGCTGTCGGAAGAGGATTTTATGTTTCCAACCTGTTCAAAAACGTTAGTTTCAATTTACCTAGTGTGTCAGCAAAATATGGTTAATCAAGCACATGTAATAGAAATACAAGGAAATGATTTCTGTAATTCATCTTCACACAGTCATGAATAAAGATGTATACTGATGAGATTGATATAAAATATGTATTGCCTGGAGCCCCAATGCCAAAGGCAAACAATGGAGCTATTTCTGTTTTTTTTTAGGTGTACCAGTCTCAGCTTTTTTTTTAAAATTACATTTAAAACCAAAAAAAGGCAATTTTGTCCATGATATACTAGATGAACTAGCCCTGCTTCAAGCATATCGAGACGTAGCCAGTGCATTCCATAATAGTTTCGGTCCTTTTCTGTTTTGTTTTTGTCGCTCAGGTTTGAGAAAGTCCACTAAGAAGCGAAGCGAGTCTCCTCCAGCAGAGCTCCCCAGCTTTCGGCGGAGCACACGCCAGAAGACCACGGGCTCCTGTGCCAGCACCAGGTAAGTGAGCTTACCCAGGAGCTCTTACCCAGCCTTACCCTCGATCTACCTTGCCCTATTGGCCACAGTGATTTTGTTTTTTTGTTTTACTGAAACGACTGACCACCTGACATATTGGCTCACAACCGTTCTCCCTTCCCTCCGCAGTCGGCGGGGCTCAGGCCTGGGCAAGCGCGGGGCAGCCGACGCTCGCCGACAGGAGAAAATGGCCGACTCTGACAACAACCAGGATGGGGCCAACTCATCTGCTGCTCGCACTGACGAGGCACCGCAAGGGGCCTCCGGTACGTTGTTTACTGTGGTTTGGTTTGGAATATTTACCCATTTTCTTTCTGTTGTAAAACCTTTGGACTGCAAAGTTTATTTCTTACTCTTATTGGATGAAAACTTTTTTTTCTGGCTAGCCATATTCTTTATGCTTTAAACATCTGGAAGTCTAACAGACTTATTTACTAGTGACAGTTTAGGTGACATTACTTGAATGCTCTTTTGTTTATCCTGAACAGCTTCTAGTTCAGTTGCTGGAGCTGTTGGCATGACTACCTCTGGAGAGAGTGAATCAGATGACTCTGAAATGGGGAGATTACAGGGTAATGTATTATTTTACGATTAAATAATCAAAAGTCTGTGTAATAAATATAACAGTACTCTGGAGCAGGTCACCTACTCTTCAGAGGCTTTCCTTGAAACCATGGAGACATTTGCATTCCAACTGTAGAGCAGGTGCCCTTCTAACCCTGCTGTCTTTGTCATCCACAGCCCTACTGGAGGCCAGAGGTCTCCCCCCACATCTCTTTGGACCCCTCGGGCCCCGCATGTCGCAGCTGTTCCACAGGACCATAGGCAGCGGAGCCAGTGAGTACTTCCACCTCCCACTTTCACCTGTTCTCTTCTTTCCTGTGCCAACTTCCGGTATGCTAACCTGTGGAGTAAAATACAATTGGCAATTTTGCAGTTTCTTAACACTCCCAAGTCCTTCCTCTTTTTAAAAGACCGGAGTCCTACCACACCCATTATATATAATCAATAAGACGGTCTAAAGTTTAAATCTCATCAGGTAAAAAGGCTAGACTGTTCAAATGGATTTGAAAGAGGTGTACAAGAGATGCAGCACATGGGATAAAGTCCCTGATACTGCTTTTGACGGCATTTTCAATGTATCATTTTAGGAATGTGAGAAAAATCTGTCTGGATTGGTAACCTTTTGTAAAGTAAATTGGAGGGGATTTTAAACCTGAAATGCATGTTTGTTGATTGTCGCACCAACTCAGGTTGTTGTGTTTTCTCTGTTGCTTACATCCTGTGCCCTCTTGTGCTCACAGGCTCCAAAGCTCAGCAGCTGCTCCAGGGCCTGCAGGCCACAGGCGACGAGTCCCAGCAGCTCCAGGCTGCCATAGAGATGTGCCAGCTGTTGGTAATGGGCAATGAGGAAACGCTGGGTGGCTTCCCAGTCAAGAGTGTGGTGCCAGCGTTGGTAAGCCACTTTATCTATCGGTAACGGCTAGGGATGTTCACGACTCGTCGACTAGTGCACTTGCTAGTCGGCACCAGAAATACTAGTCGTGTAAACCTTCTTTTTTTTTTTTCGAAGAAAAGCATTTCTGCCAAATATGAATCATGGAAGCCTGCCATACATCAAATTGCACCATGCTTTTAATAATGGAACTAGCAAACGTTAAACAACGTGTAGTTTCCCACAACATCTAATAATTGATGTAATTGGGGCTATTTAATTTAATCTGCACTCTTCAGTCAGAAATTGCGATCAGGTGCGCTTCCATTCACGATCAGTTGGTGTTTTCATGACTTCATTTAAATACCTTGTTTTAATTAGATCCGACCTATAGAATAATTACAATGAATGTATATATGAGCTTGTGCTCGTGGATGGATTTCAAATGGTTCTTATAATACACACAATATGATTTCCTGACCAAGTTTGTCCTCTTGGATTGTAATGTGCTCAGTTTTGATACAGTTTTCAAAACATTTTAATTTTTTTTTTTTTTTTAGAGAAGTCGTTCACAAAATGTCTGGTTAAGTTAGTGATAGGAACATCCCTAATTAAGACGCAATCAGTAAAAGGGGCCGGCCTTTATAATTGGGACCCGGCTTTTAATCATTTTAATTATACAGTAAATAGGCCTATGTTAGAAAATTACGTCTGACTAGTCGACTCCACTCCAAATTTGTCTTTACTAGTCGACTAGTGGAAACAACTGAAAATGCCCATCCCTAGTAACGGCTCATAGCTCGATGAACAGCTCCCAGTCGGATTACTTTTGCTAACCTAGCAACCACACAGACATCATCAAACATGATTACCAATTCAAATGTTTTCATATCTGTAAAATGGAAGCAAAGCCCATTTCGACTAATGAAAGTCTCGTTTGTGATTTAGTAAATGTGTTCAGTGATTTATATTATTATTATTGTGCCTAATAACAAAAGAAGACCCACTCCAAAAATAAAGTTATTCTGCATGCCATTGAAATAGCCCATGCCATGTCCTTGTTTTAAATATGCCGTCTCTTTTCTTTTACAGATTGCGTTGTTACAGATGGAACATAATTTTGATATTGTAAGTATGCCTGATATTGTATGTGTATACATGTACTGTCCATTATGACGGCATCTGCATTCAAACCATCTTTCCTCCTCCATGCACACAGATGAATCATGCCTCCCGTGCTCTCACCTATATGATGGAAGCACTTCCTCGATCGTCTGCTGTGGTGGTCGATGCCATTCCTGTCTTCCTGGAAAAGGTAAGGTCTCACTTAGCTGTCGCATGTATTATTTTTCGGCAACGCCCTATGAATATGCTAATCCGACTCTTTTAACCTATTGCAGCTTCAGGTGATACAGTTTATTGACGTAGCAGAACAGGCACTGACTGCCTTGGAGATGTTGTCAAGGCGACACAGCAAAGCCATCCTACAGGCTGTAAGTACTGCTCTTTCTCTCCTTCCCTCTCTTCTGCACCACAGAGCTGTTGGCCCACAACTATATATCTATATCTATTAGGGATGTCGCGATGAAGTGTTTTTGCCCCCGATCCCGATGCGAGTCATTTAATATTGAATATCTGCCGATGCCAAGTCCCGATCCGATACTTGTATTTTCCTAGATAATACAGTTGCACAGTGCACACTTCAAGTACATTCAAGTTATTAAATCAGTCCAATGTATATGCTTGACAATTAAAATGCAATGCATTAAGAAAATGTCTACATCTAAGCTGCTTATATATATTTTTTTAATTTACAAAATAAAAAAGCTAAAAATATTTTGATATGGCTCTTATCACAATTCCACTTAGTGCGGCATTGGTTTTCATTAGTTTTTTAACAAAATAACCAAGTAAACAAACTAAAAGATGTCTTTAGCTCTTATCAATTCCCCTTAGAGCAGCATTGTACTAAAACTAGAACACTAGAGTACTATAATCACAAGTTCACTTTGAAGTGGTATAATAGCTTAACTTTAACATTCACACTCACAACAAATGACAGCATTATAGTAAAACTACTAGTATACTAAAAATGAAAAGAAATCTCAATTCCACTTAAAAGTGTCGGTGCAGTCAGCGAGCCGCTGCATTTAAAAGAGCCGCTGTTGCGTATGTAAGAGAGGACTACATTACCCGCAGTCCAACACGGTGTGACGTCAATTGACGGTGTGCGCTAGTTTTCTATTAAAAGTTTATTATTAATATATTGAATGTGTCGCATGTCCAAATTCGACACTGCATTTTCCTGGATCCCGAGCGATGCATCCGCCCAGTGCAAAGTGGTTTTGACGAACGGTCAGCCGTCAAGATAGTCGACGGAATGGGAGGCACGCAGACGGCAGACACACAGTTAGATTTCCACTCTGCCGACATTTTAGCCGCGTCCTGCCACAAATTGTGCTTCTGCCTCCTGCCACAAATTATGCTCTCTGTTAACAACACGTGTGACAGCTGACGTAAAACGAAGGATCGAGCTTAGGTTTGTTCTCAATGTAGCCAATATCGATCAGTAAATAAAAAACCTTAATACAGAGTCTTTGAAATCATATCTGGACATCCCTAATATCTATATCTATTTGATTTGCCTCCCTGCCCCACACCATGGCAATCATTCTGTTTGCACTGCCATTTGACAGTAATGAGTCAGTTTTGTCCTGGTTCACAACCAAGGGAAAGGACTTCTGCGGTGAAGTCAGAAAGTCATGCAGCACCGTCGCCATGTATTTAGTCATCTTTGTGCTCGTCTCTTCCTACACAGGGTGGGCTCGCTGACTGCCTGCTGTACTTGGAGTTCTTCAGCATCAATGCCCAGAGGAATGCCCTGGCCATTGCAGCCAACTGTTGCCAGAGCATCACACCCGATGAATTCAACTTTGTTGCTGATTCTTTACCATTGCTGACTCAGAGACTCACTCATCAGGTACCCTTCACGCCAGAGGAAACCAGCACCTAAGCGGCCACGAAGCTACACTATGATTCATATTTAATCTGTTAATGCATTGTAGTTGAAGTACACTCGTATACAGGCATACACATAGCTTGTACTAGCAATTTGCTATAATTTCACCGGCACGTTTGCTGATACAGTTGGCCTGTTTTTATGCATTTAGCTCGGTGACTGATCAGTTATGTTCTCCCATTCCAGGATAAGAAATCCGTTGAAAGCACTTGTCTCTGTTTCGCTCGACTGGTTGACAACTTTCAACACGAGGAGGTATGCGTCACCCCGTGCCCCTATTCATAGTTCTCCTACCGTGTTGTACATGGGGTGTGTTGGTTCTGCTTTGTCCTCTGGGCCACTCTCCTTGATTGTGTTCTTTGTGTGCGTGTGTCTATACATCTAGAACCTGCTGCAGCAAGTGGCCTCTCCAGATCTGCTGACCAATATTCAGCAGCTGTTGGTGGTGACCCCTCCGGTGCTGAGCTCGGGGATGTTCATCATGGTGGTGCGCATGTTCTCCCTCATGTGCTCCAACTGCCCCTGCCTGGCCGTGCAGCTCATGAAGCAGAGTGAGTGTTGTCACTGGTGTGAACACACACACACACACACACACACACACACACACACACACACACACACACACACACACACACACACACACACACACACACACACACACACACACACACACACATGCTCGGCCACTTAGTCATAGTCTGTTCTCCTCTCAAGCATAGCCGCTCTCGGGCACTGGCCAGACAGTCCTTCGTCTGGTAACTAAGCGTGGATCAAGTGTCCATATTCAGTTACGCATCTAAAAAGTCATTTAATTTATGCTTGTTATGTAGGTTATGTAAGCAAGGGACTTGCGTTGGGAAGATTTTCCATGTCAGTATTTTAGAATGCACTAGAATGTCCTACTGATTAAATAATACATGTTTGCTCTAGAAATAATGATTAAGGTTTGAAAATGGTTTCCCTTGTTGTTCTCATGACCACAGTGCTAGTTACCATTTGACCTGCGAGAATGTAACTTAACATCTGTCGGTTTTGTGTGTCACTGTGCTGTGCAGATATAGCAGAGACCCTTCGCTTCCTTCTGTGTGGTGCATCCAACGGTAGCTGCCAGGAGCAAATTGACCTGGTACCCCGAAGCCCTCAAGAGCTCTATGAACTCACCTCCCTCATATGGTAACACTATAAAGCACTTATTCATCTCAACATACAGTGTCCTTTCTGTTGTCCTGAGCCCCTCACACATGCAGAGCTCATCTGAAAGCGTTGTAAAATGCATGTTCCATTTCTGTTATGTTCAGCTTTTGAAATGTGGTTGCCCCTGGCTAGAAAATAGCTATTGAATTTTTTTTTGCTGGTTAGAGCCGTATCAAATCATCATTCGTCATCGTCCTTTTAACTCTCACATTGTGCTTGTATTGCGGTGAAGGAGTTATGCAAGGTTTAGATAAACGGCAAATGAACATGCTACATATTCCAAATGCTACTATAGGCATTTCAGCAACCAGGCGATGTATCCACTGGCTGCTTATACTAAGATATAATCCATGGTCTCAATTGTGCCCTCCCAGCCATGATCATAACCTAATCCGCCCATCTGGTGCTCAATGGTGTTTTTAAATAGAGTATGTATTCTAGAATACATGTTGGCATATGGCATCCTCCTGACCGACCCCTGTTGTTTCTAAAGTGAGCTGATGCCCTGCCTGCCAAGAGAGGGCATCTTTGCTGTGGACGTCATGCTGAAGAAGGGCAGTGCTCAGGCCACCGAAGGAGCCATCTGGCAGTGGAGAGATGACCGGGGGCTCTGGCACCCTTACAACCGCATCGACAGCCGCATCATCGAGGTATGTGTGTCTTTATATCGCCAACATATGCATCTTTTTAGATGGACGTTATTTATCAGCAAAGCGTTGTGTAGATGTGGTCATATGGTGAAATGTTAATGTTGTCAATTCAGTTATGTCAGGCAACATTCCCCGTGGGAATAAATGGCTGTGATTAGTAACCGCTTATTTTGTGTTCAGACGGTCACCGTTTCTCCAAAATGTACTTAAGATGCGATGAATAATCGATTGGTTTGGAGACGACCTATCCTGTTGCTTTGCAGCCAGTATTTGGGAGGGCTCTTAAATGTCCTGAATGCGCTGCCCATAGTTTCCCGTGCTTCGCGTACATTAGCGGTCGTGTACCTCATTAGTTAGTGACAATAAGTGACAGTGACGCGTGGTGGCTAAACGTGGCTGTCGACTCCTGCAGACGGCACACCAGAACGGAGAGGATGAGATCAGCTTGTCTACCCTGGGACGTGTCTACACCATTGACTTTAACTCTATGCAGCAGATCAATGAAGACACAGGCACGGCACGTGGAATCCAGAGGAAACCCAATCCTCTTGCTAATCCCAATACAGGTAAGGCTGAGCCCAGGCCCAGAGTATCATGACTAGTGCGTTGCCTCATTACACGTCTTTTTTAGCTTGCAAAGGAAGAAATTAAAAAAAACATGGTTGCAGAAAGCTAATTTGAATGATATTGGGGATAGGGTTCTGTCTGGGACTGTGCGATATGGAAAAATGTACGGTATCAATAACTGATGGTCATTACATTGAAGTATATGGAAATGTAATATCAGACTAAAACTAGTTTCCCTTTCTCTCCATTGTTTCATATCTCATATTTTTATCATTTTAAGGGCATTGTTTCTCATCGTAATTCATTAAGACTAAAACTGGCTATCACGATAAGTCCATATCTTCATTTCGTGACAATACCATTAAAAGACAAACAACTAGCCCAACTGGAAGAGCATGGCATTAACATTGCCAGGGTTATGGGTTGGATTCCCACTGGGACCACCACACATGCTCAAAATGTATGCACTCACGGTATTGAGACACCAAATGTCATATACATAAATGATAATATTGAAGTATTGTTCCGTCCTAGTTCTGTTCCTCCTTTTGCAAAAACGATGTTCACAACAACAGTGCACAAATTCATACCACTATATTTGTAATTCCAGGGAGTCACCAAGAGGTGCGGCGGGAGGATGCACGTGCCCAGTTGATGAAGGATGACCCCGAGCTGGCCAAGTGCTTCATCAAGACCCTGTTTGGTGTCCTGTACGAGGTGTACAGCTCCTCAGCTGGCCCCGCCGTCAGACACAAGTGCCTTAGAGCCATTCTCAGGATAATTTACTTTGCGGATGCAGACCTGCTGAAGGATGTCCTGAGAAACCACTCTGTGTCCAGGTAAAATGTGCTCCATGTTTCCATCGGATGCACAAATGTAATGCGTTACAGTGAAAATACACGCAAGCTTTTCTGAGTTTGCTGCCATCTGCAGGTAAAAATCCCTGTTAAAGGATGGTGCTTTAACTTCACCAATTGTGTCATAAAAAATGTTGATTAGGTCTTAGTGTAAAATATGTTTTTAAATATAAACAAATATCATCTGTATAAAGGCAAGGCGCTGTAGCTATGCTTAAGACTAGCCAAGCTATACTACACTGAATGTTTATGCTTCCTCCCCACAGTCACATTGCCTCCATGCTGTCCAGTCTGGATCTGAAGATTGTAGTGGGGTCTCTGCAGATGGCTGAGATCCTGATGCAGAAGTTGCCCGACGTCTTCAGCGTCTATTTTAGAAGAGAAGGTAATCAATACTGCGCTGACAGTATTTTTATGGTCGTCTTCTCCCAGAGGGGACAATCTAAAGTAATCTCGACAAGCAATTACCTCCTTCAGCGGTTGGCTGGGGTTTTTCATATACCTACCAACATGCGTTCAACCCATTACCCTGTGAAAAACGTTTAATTGACCATGCTTATTAAATCCCAACACCACAAGCATGCATAGTTACAGACAACTAACCCCAATCTAGTGGTATCCACCATCTATTCCATTGTAAACCAACTTCAACAGTCATCAGTCACGTAACTATCAAGATCGTGTCTGCCGTTCTGTTCTTGTAATCAGTATAAAAGCATTTACAATTCATGACAGATCCGGTTAATGCATGTTTGTGGGAGCTGAGATGCCAGACCTAACCACGTATACTAATAAGCTCCAAGTTAGGCCTCTATCCCAAATGAATAGTCTTGTATAAACATTCTCTTACCAAACATTTTCCCATTGAGCTTTTGTCTATTCTTTGCCACATCATTGCTACAATATAGACTTAACAAACTGCATCACGCTAGCTGTGCTTTGTGTTTATTATAGGTATACCATAGGTATAATTAAACTGAGCAACCTGATTGGTCAACTAGACCTTTAGAATGTGATTATGAGTATTGGGACATAATTGTTTTTCTGTATTTCCAGGGAAACTTATGAGATTTTTTATTAGAGCTAATTGCCCCCACAATATGACTATGTTTAGATTTATTTAGTTGGTAACTGTTGGTGTAATCGCAATATTACACAAGGGTGTGCTTTACTGTCATCGTTGGCACTTCAGTAATGCGTGCTTGCGGAACTTGTTCCTAACTGCATCACGGTCATGCCAATAATGACGGTAAAGCACACCCTCTCATGTAATGTCGCTTAATTTGTATTGCTTGAAGGTGTTGTCAGTGCTTGACTTCTCCAACGTCCTGTTCTCTGCTCCACAGGTGTAATGCATCAGGTGAAGAACCTGGCAGAGTCTGAGAGCTTCCTGGTCACCAGTCCTCCCAAGGCTTGTACCAGTGGCACCGCCAGTCTGTGCACTACGACCATCAGCACCGCATCCACCACGGCCGCCACTAATGCGACCCCCGACCTGGGCTCACCCAGCTTCCAACACAGCATGGATGACTCACTGGACCTCAGTCCACAGGGGTGAGGGGTGCAACTTTCGTCATGCTTTTTTTCCACAGTGGGTGGAACACTGTTTACTCACACTACTGTTTACTCACACTACCATTTACTCACACTACTGTTCACTGGTTTCAAGGAGGTTAAGTGATGTCCTCAAGAGGAAGCGGCTACCTAAACGAGGACCTAGAAGACCCAAGTATTCTCCACCAAGAGATGAAGACAAAGTAGACAATCAGGGTAAGGCTTTCCACTACTTGCCAATTAGCGTCAAACATTGGCTTTACAATACTGCAAGCAAATAATACCCACAAAGGAATCCCAGCAGTACTGTACAAGTAGTCAGTTGTGGTTTGGATTTGTTAGTTCTGATTTAAGTATGTTGTTGGTTTATTAGTATTCTACGTTTTTTAACATAGCAATCTCATTTGGCTCCCCATAGCAAAGAGCCCTACCACTACTCAGTCCCCCAAATCGTCCTTCTTGGCCAGTCTCAATCCCAAGACGTGGGGCAAGCTGGGAGCCCAGACCAACAGCGCCAACTCTGAGCCCTCACGCACAGCCGGGGTCAGTGGCTTGGCGAGGGCGCCTCCCTAAAGACTCCATCTCAAACAACAGGTACAGCTGTAGCCGTACCACGTTTATGCTGAGTTTGTTAGCCGTGTATGGCCTGTACGGCCAAAAAAAACAGATCTCTGCGAATGTCGGGTTCGCCGTTTAATCAGCGATGTATAAATCTTTCCAGGGACAAGATCAAGGCCTGGATTAAAGAAACAGCCAGCAAGTTCGTGGAGCGCTACTTCAACTCTGAGAACGTGGACGGCAGCAACCCCGCACTCAACGTTCTCCAGAGACTCTGCGCTGCCACGGAGCAGCTCAACATGCAGGTAAATGAGACCCAGCCACCATCACACCCATCACAATGCCAACGTGGTTAAAAAAGTAAAAGCGAGTACTTGAGAGTCCGCTATGTGGGGTTTTGATCTGAAGGTGGATGGAGGCGTGGAGTGTCTCGTGGAGATCTCGGGCATCGTGTCAGAGTCCGATGTGTCGTCGTTTGAGATCCAGCACAGCGGTCTGGTGAAGCAGCTGCTGCTCTACCTGACCTCCAACACGGACCGCGACGTGGTGGGCCGCGACGTGCGGCTCAAGAGGTTCCTCAACGTCTTCTTCGGCTGTCCGGTGAGGGCAACTACAATGTTTTTAGTGTAGTTTGAGCAGGAAAAAATATCATCCGCTGTGGGATACGGCCAAAATCTTCTATCCCGATAAAGTTCATTTAATATCTCGATAACAATATATCGGACGATATAGCATGTTTTCTGGTAATTCAATAAATAGTCTATATAAAATAACCGCATGGTTAAGCCTATTTTTTTCGTTTATGCCATATCACGACAATATTACGATATCCATCTAGTCTCGTATAACGATATCGATATATTGCCCAGCCCTACGATGCAGGGCTTCTGGCAACAGGAACCAAACCCTGAAAACGATTTAAAAGTACAAATTCCTCATATTGTAGAAATTTGGCACGAAAACTTTGCTCAGTTGTTGTGCTGAGACATGTTTACAGTTGGGCGAAGCCAGGCTGAAGGCTGATTGTGTGAGCTTATGTTGTGCCATACTGTGTGCTGTTTTAGCTTCCCGGAATGGAGCCTGCAGGTCGTCTGGAGCCATCAGAGAACGCGCCTCTCTTGGCGCTGGTGCACAAGATGAACAACTGCCTGAGCCAAATGGAGCAGTTCCCTGTTAAAGTGCACGACTTTCCCAGTGGCAACGGCAGCGGCAGCAGGTCAGTGGGACCGCTCACCTTGAGTGTTTAAATAACACTCCCGCCTGTGGCATTCTTTTACTTTCCCTCTTTTATCTGTATGCGTGTGTGTGGTTCTCACCCTTTCAATGTCTGTTAATGGGTTTTTTGTTTTTGTTCATCCGCAGGGGCTCGCAAGCACTTAAGTTCTTCAACACTCACCAGCTGAAGTGTCAGCTTCAGAGACACCCAGATTGCACTAATGTGAAACAATGGAAGGGCGGCCCGGTGAAGATTGACCCCTTGGCCCTGGTACAGGCTATCGAGAGATACCTGGTGGTCCGAGGTAACGCTCACCTTGTGAAAATGGTCTGGTTTTCATCTCTTACATCATACTGTGTAATCCGTTAAGCATGGCCAAAACGCCCATAAAGCCATGAATCTTTTTGCCCTTACACCAGCATGCACATCAAGTCACGTGTATGCTGGTGTAAACAGATGATGGGGAAATAAATAAATGCTGGTGTAAATGCTTCATTGGGTTACTCACTTGGGTCACTCGATACAGGTTACGGGAGAATCAGAGAGGAGGATGAAGATAGCGACGATGATGGTTCAGACGACGAAATAGATGAATCATTGGTACGTTGACCAAAACATTTTTTTCTTCCTAGATGGATTATCATACTCATGGATGTGTTTTACTGAATACCAACCATAGCTTGCACCTTCTTATGAATCATGTTCCGATTCCCTATCCCCAGGCCGCCCAGTTCCTGAACTCCGGCAGCGTGCGACACAGACTACAGTTCTACATCGGTGACCACCTGCTGCCCTACAACATGACAGTTTACCAGGCCGTGAGGCAGTTCAGCCTGCAGGCCGAGGAGGAGCGCGAGTCCACCGACGACGAAGCCAACCCGCTGGGGCGCGCTGGCATCTGGACCAAGACGCACACCATATGGTACGACCTCCTATAGTCTGATGAGGATGTCTTGTGCTTGAGCAATAAGCCAAGAGAGGCTGTGGTTTACAGTGGTTTTTGTACCCCTAGCTGTTCTAAAAGCACTGTTAACAAGGCCTCAAGTGGCTTATTGCCTTTACTAAAATGATTACTATAGACTACCTGTTGGGTTCTCTCAAAATAAAAACACAGCAACATAAAATGCGATCATTTATGGAAAACAAATCCATTCATTCAATTCATTCCTCCGCCAAGCAATATAGTTCCTCAAGACATCAAAATGGTTGCCAAGCAACACAGGCTAGCATACAGTCTTTATTATACAGGCGTATTAATACCAAAAATTAATTGTTATGAGGTCACAGGTGTGTTTATATTTTAACGGCTTCGAGCCAATCAGAATCAAGGACCTATCTGTTTTATAATACTGCTGGATTACCGTGATTTTGTTTTGGGGGGGGCTATAGGCAACAAACATGGCCTCAGATGTGTTGACCCTGTATGTATGTTTCTAACGTCTTACCAGGTATAAGCCTGTATGTATGTTTCTAACCTCTTACCAGGAATAAGCCTGTATGTATGTTTCTCACCTCTTTCCAGGTATAACCCTGTATATATGTTTCTCACATCTTACAGGTATAAGCCGGTGAGAGAGGATGAGGACGGCAGCAAGGACGCCGTGGGAGGGAAGAGGGGCCGAGCACAGACCGCCCCCACCAAGACCTCCCCTCGCAACGCCAAGAAACAGGACGAGCTGTGGCACGGTCAGAACCCATAAATGGCTTCCCCTCATACATTTATTATATTTGTATTGTATTTATTATAACAATGGTAACCCAATGATCGTCCAATAATACCATGTACACTAACTGTTGCCGTACCCATCACTTACCCCTCCCCACCCCAGACGGAGTGTGTCCCAGTGTCGCCAACCCCCTTGAGACATACCTCATCTCGGAGGCTCCGGAGAACATCACCTTCGATGACCCCTCTCTGGAGGTCAACCTGCTGCTGAGGGTGCTGCATGCCATCAGCAGATACTGGTTCTACTTGTATGAGGTAAGACGCACATACACGTTCTTCATAAAGGCTTCGGTGGCTGGACGGGGGACCCTGTAATGTGATTTGTTATTTAATGTGGAGTGAGAGTAAGTCGGCTGTAGCAGTGGCTTTGGAGAAACTGTTTGCCGATTTGATAATGTGTGTTCACTAATGAGTTGCTTTCCTTGAGGATATGCATGCTGTAGTTTTCACATCCAATTTGCTAATTGGACTGAGAAATCTATGGCATGCATACTGTCAAAGATCCAGGTCCGGCAGCATCAAGAAGCGATTGCTTTTGCCAAACAAATCTGTGCGATTTGGCACAAGATGAGTTGGCTGTAGGAAGTTGTTGAAACACACGGCGGGCTCTGAAAGTGTTATTTGTGCCGTCAGAATGCTGTGTGTAAGGAGATCATCCCCACCAGTGAGTTCATCAACAGCAAGCTGACGGCCAAGGCCAACCGACAGCTGCAGGACCCGCTGGTCATCATGACAGGCAACATTCCCACCTGGCTCATAGAGCTCGGCAAGACCTGGTAAGTACATTCATATTGTAATTAGACCCATAAAGCATGGTGTGTTATTGACGAGTTTAAAACCAGGTAGTTAAGCGACTTATTGCCAGGGTGTCTTGCTCATGGATGCCTACGGACAGACTGTGGACATTCATCTTCAATTGAATGCAGCTTTAAATCTAATCATCCCCTCTATCTATTCCCGCTGCTCTTTTTTTTTTTTTTTTTTCTCCCTCTCTCCTTCCCTCTGTCAGCCCCTTCTTCTTCCCGTTTGACACTCGACAGATGCTGTTTTACGTCACAGCGTTTGACCGGGACAGAGCCATGCAGCGCTTGCTTGACACTAACCCTGAGATCAACCAGTCAGACTCTCAGGACAGCAGAGTGGCTCCCCGTCTCGACAGGAAAAAGGTGCCATGAGTTGCCATAGGGATTGTTTTCATTAGCCGTTTTTGAAATTGAATATCACCCTGCCGACTGTTGGAACCGTCCTCTCGTCTTGCTGTTAAAACCCATGGTCTATTTTATGAGCTCTTATTAGTCTTAATCACCTGCCTCCAATATTTCTCACATTTTGTCACTTGATTGATACCGAGGGCAAAATAAAAACTATGCTCTTACCATGTGAGTATAACAGCTGAGGCTTCTGTGACTTGGTTTCTGTTTTTAATTTGTGAATACCATTCCATAATGATGTCTCTCTTGTTACACCCATTTCCCGACTTTCATAATGATGTCTCACTTGTTATTCCTGTTTCCCCGAGTTTCATAATGATGGCTTATGTGTTTCCAGAGGACGATAAACCGCGAGGAGCTGCTGAAGCAGGCAGAGTCTGTGATGCAGGACCTCGGGAGCTCCCGGGCTATGTTGGAGATCCAGTATGAGAACGAGGTACACGGAAATGTCCAGCCGTAAACCTGGCTGTTACTGTCAAACTGATAATTGCCTAATCTATAGTCTTTAAACACATTTTCTTCCTATTTTCTCAATCCTAAGTGTTTGTATAATGGGAGAATTTCTGCAATGGTGTGTTCACCTGTATTAATGCTTATTTCTGTGCGTCCTGTCAGGTGGGTACAGGTCTGGGCCCCACGCTGGAGTTCTACGCTCTGGTGTCCCAGGAGCTGCAGAGGGCTGACCTGGGGCTGTGGAGGGGAGAGGAGGTCACCCTGGCCAACCCTAAAGGTATTGACAGCTCGTACGCTTGCATGGACACCGACTGCCCAAAATTAAATGACACATGACCTTACTTTGAATGGTCAAACTTGGATCACTACTCGGATCACTGTGACCCTACCCATGTCGCTGACCCTACCCATGTCTCTGACCACATCAACATCTCTGACCCCACCCATGTCTCTGCTTATACAGGAAGCCAAGAGTCCACCAAGTACATGTTCAGTTCCCGGGGGCTGTTTGCGGTACCTTTCGGCAGAACCACCAAACCAGCACACATCGCCAAAATCAAGATGAAGTTCCGTTTCTTGGGGAAACTGATGGCCAAGGCCATTATGGACTTTAGACTGGTAATTACAAATGGACTTGTTTTGAATGGCAATGTAGCAAGCCCTGCCAGTATTGGAATTACAGCATAGTGCTTAATCTCAAAGGTGCACACGTACATTGTTTCTAAATATACCTATTATCTGTACTGTACTATCTTAACAACAAAGTTGCTGTTCACTACCCCCAGCTGGACCTGCCTCTGGGCCTGCCCTTTTACAAGTGGATGCTCCGGCATGAGACGTCCATCAGCTCCCACGACCTGGTCAACATCGACCCGGCCGTGGCCAAGTCCATCCAGCACCTGGAGGACCTCATCCGCCAGAAGAAGAGGCTGGAGCAGGACCGCTCACAGGTGAGGAGACCACCCCCTCAAACACCTTTTGGTTGCTCTCATAAATTATCAACAACAAATGATCTATGCAGTGAATTATATTTAGACTTGATTATAGACTTGGATTAGTTGGTGGGAAAAGCAGAATTTAAAGGGGCACTTGGCAACTCTGGCCATTTCTTCGCTGGTTTTCACTTTTGTGGTCGCATGTTTTCTCAACGAGCTCCCCCTACAGGTCTGGGACGTATATATTACACAACACTGTCGTAAAAAAAACCTCACTTGCGGCACCCTCCTCCCCCTTTCTACCACTGCTCATATGCATTTGTTGCCGGGTTTTTTCGTGTGGCGCGATGTCTACCTGAGGTGGGTAATACATTATACACTGTATCATAGAACATTGACATGTATAGCCGGCATTGAGGGGGACGTGTGTGTTTACGTTGAATTGCCGTAAAGCAGTTCGTGGTTCTCGCTCGTTCTCGCTTCTCGCGATACTTCCGATTTCCATTTTACCGGGACGGTAGTCCCAAAGTTGCAAGGCTGGTTTTCCACCGGGGGGCGCCGGGGGGAGCGGGGATAGTCACCATTAACACCGGAACAGACCATTTAACCATCCAAATGATTTCCAGACAGGGTTTATTAAGTTGAAAAAGTTGCCAAGTGCCCCTTTAAAATTGTAGTTTGTTAGAAAATGTGTGGTGTTTAAATGCCCAATGAGAAAAGGAGAAAGCCATCAGGACGCTTTCAAGTCATCTTTTCTAGCATGGTCAGGAAGGGCAATCGTTGCTGGAGGACAATGTCCCTCCTGCTGTAGAAATGGTTCAGGAACGCAGTTGGATAATTTGCTCCTACTCTTGAGTTTCTTTTTGGTGCAGTTACGGTTTGTATCGCCGCCCATTATGTAATTTGGACCAAAGCCCTGAAGGAAATACCAAAGATATTTAGGTTGCTCCTCAGAGCCTTGTTCTCCTCCTAATTTGTGTAATAAAAGCCTCATTTAAGTATTTTTTTTTACAACAAAACCCATGTGGTAAGTTGCAACGAATCCACCCTAATAATACGGGTGACTTTTTATGACCTCCAGCGGTATTCCCCTTCAACGGTAAACTTTCTTGTTCACAGTTTGTGTCTCTGTAATAAAACCATTAATTATATGTATTCCAGTGCAACAATTACATTCATACTGGTGCAATAATTTATTTTGGAGCACTATATACTTTTATTCTAGTGCACAATACATTGTATTTATTGTTGTATTTTTGCACTACACTGATCAGGTGTAGCGCTCCTAATCTGTAGTGACACTAAAGGCTTTCTGTTTTTCTATTCCAGACAAGGGAGACCCTGCAGCAGGCGCTGGAGAGCCTCAACATGAACGGCTGCTCCGTGGAGGACCTGGGCCTGGACTTTACCCTGCCCGGCTTCCCCAACATCGAGCTCAAGAAGGGGGGCAAGGACGTCCCCGTCACCATCTACAACCTGGAGGAGTACCTCAGGGTACGCTGCAACCCCCTTCTGTTAACTGTATGCATGTTGCTTTCACCACACATGCATATTGGCTTATTGTACCTGTATACCTTCCCTCCCTGTGTAGTTGGTGGTGTACTGGACCCTGAACGAGGGCGTGTCCAGGCAGTTTGAGTCGTTCCGGGAAGGCTTCGAGTCGGTTTTCCCCTTGCACCACCTGCAGTATTTCTACCCAGAGGAGGTGAGCAGCACATGCATACTCCTCTTTGTGATGTCTTGTAAAGTCTCTGATTGCAATGTTGTCAGTGTAATTTTAGCGACGTGTTTTGTGTTGATGCAACAAACAAAAGTTCAAATCATGAAACGTTTCATCAGTAATGTTTTAAAACCTAGTGTTGGCAAGTGTAAAAGGACATTTACATTAGAAAATCGAGGAAACATACATTTTGTGGCAATGCTAAATAGATGTTAGAAACACATATGATATTAATAGGCCTCAGAAAACAGACGTCAGTCCATTTCTGTGATTCATTGATGCCAAGTGCCATGTGTTTGCCATCCATTGACCCTCTCGCTCCCTCTCCCGCTCCCTCTCCCGCTCCCTCCCCTTGGTCCTCTCTACCCTCAGCTGGACCAGCTGCTGTGTGGCAGCAAGTCTGAGACGTGGGACGTGAAGACACTGATGGAGTGCTGCCGTCCCGACCACGGATACACACATGACAGGTGAGCGACGACGGCACACACGCTCTGTCACCTGTGGCTTATGTCTTTACTATACCTACCTACTGTACTACACCTATTATACCTCAAGCACAGCACAACACAGATGTCCGAGCTGTTCTCTTTTTTTTTTTTTTGTGGAAAAAAAGGTTTTTCTGTTTGCGTAAAGCTTTCGAGATTGTATCAACTCTCCATGGTATCCCATTTTACCCCAGAGTATGAATAGCCAACCGATGTATATTAAATGCACAGTAACATGCATTTTAAATAATGCGTACGTAATGGTTGCTCGGCTGTTCTCGTGTGTGTGTGTAATTATTATGACTCAAGTTGTAAAAACTATGTTGTGCTTCTGTGACCTGTCTTTGTTCAGCCGTGCTGTGCGTTTCCTGTTCGAGGTGCTGAGTAGCTTCGATGCCGAGCAGCAGAGACTCTTCCTGCAGTTTGTCACCGGGAGCCCCAGACTGCCTGTTGGAGGTGAGCCCGCTAGCGTTGATCAAATCTAATATATAGTTTGGATTTTTGCATTCCAAACCCTGTCCTGTAATCCAACACGGTAACAAGCGCCTTGTACACGTCTGTGAATCCCCTCCGCACTCCCGCCAACTCTGGTCTCCCATTTTGGATCCACCAGGTTTCCGGAGTCTGAACCCGCCTCTGACCATCGTGAGGAAGACCTTCGAGTCCACTGAGAACCCCGACGACTTCCTCCCCTCCGTCATGACCTGCGTCAACTACCTGAAGCTGCCAGACTACTCCAGCATAGAGATCATGCGAGAGAAACTGTTGATTGCAGCCCGCGAGGGCCAGCAGTCATTCCACCTTTCCTGATCTCGCCCCCCCATCTCACATTCAAAATGCCTTCTACAGCGACTGATGAAAATCATGACTTCCTTCCTAATTTTTTTTTGTTTTTGTAATCTCATACATCGAGGCTAAGTGTACAGCCTTCTTGATAAAGAAAGCAGCTTGCAGAAAGTTTAAGACTTCAAATATATATTTGCTGCCCCCCCCCCCCTTCCCGTCTCTTGAGAAAAAAGAAAAAACGGAAAGGCGTTAC
>JAOPHQ010004581.1:100000-191922 GCA_030340625.1 Merluccius polli
GTGTGTGGCAGTCGTGTGTGTTAATGGATCATTTAGCCAGGGACCCAGTGCCGGTCTCCTTGGCTGTCCTGGTTTTCTATCTCTCAGGATCGTTAAAAGAGGACAGCAGCAGTCTGCGGCTGTGAGACCGTTCTCCTGCTCCTCCGCTCCTCCGCGCAGACATCACACATTGACAAAGCAAACATCCTCGACGTACTTCATTATTCTTTATATTCTTTATATGACATCAGCGAGAGATAGAAAGCCTCTCGGAGGACGCCGGCCGTCGGTCATGGGCTCCCATTTTGTCCTTCCTTTGTCTTGGCCCTCCTCTCATTTAGTCCTTCTCTCCAGTGTGTGAGATCACATGACTTCTTCTCCAGCAGCTGAAGCATTTTTCAACCTGTAACCCCCCCCCGCCCCCCCCCCCCCCCCACCACCCTCTCTCAGTTATTTCTTCTACATTGAAACATTAAAGCAGTGCCGTGGAGATTGTGCCGTGGAGATTAAGTGATCTATGATCTGTCTACGTTTGTCATAATAAATGGTCTCCGCTTGTGTCTTTTGTGGCTCAACACTAACAAGGATGAGAACAGAGAGAGAGAGAGAGAGAGAGGGAGAGAGAGAGAGAGCGAGCATTGGGGTGGAAGGATAATAGGAGGGGAGGGGGGGAGGAGGGGAGGAGGGAGGATGGGAGGAAGGGAGGATGGGAGGAGGGGGGGGGGGGTGGAGCGGGAATTACAGGGAGAGAGCCGGATCACTGCAGGATAGAGACGGGGTGGGGTTAAAGTAGAGAGACATTAGGAGAGAGGGAGAGAGAGAAGAGAGAGAGCGAGAGAGCGAGAGAGCGAGAGAGCGAGAGCGAGAGAGAGAGAGAGAGAGAGCGAGAGAGAGAGAGAGAGAGAGAGAGAGAGAGAGAGCAGGGCTGGCAAGACCGTACCAGGCAAACAATTGATTTCACACGGAGAATAAAAATGTGGAGGCCAGATAGCCGCTGTGTACTGGGTACATGAGCAGAGAATGAAACCCTGTTATGTCTCACATCTCTTCTCCCTTGTTTTTTACAGCCGCTGTAGGCCTAGTTAGGAGCTGCGGTTCTGCTGACCTGAATAGAAAAACAAATTGAAATTCTGCTCTAGTTTCAATCACGTACAGCGTTCCCGTACCGACTGCAACTTTCTGGAAGGAAAGCCTGGAGGTTAGCTCCTTGCTCGAGTTTATCGTTGCTATGAACTTTATGTCTTTACGTGGCAGCACTTGTCTCTCCTTTGCGCCAACTCAAAGCTCGTCACAGCGAATGCGTCCCTTTTACCCCCCATTCACACGCCAAATAGTGGTTTGAACTGTTTCTTGCACAGTTAATGCTCTGCCTTAACTCTCCACTCATCTGGAGCATTTAGGGCTGGCTTGCTGAAGGACACTTCGTCATGTCAAGGCCACTGGGGCAACTCGGTGCTCTTGACATGACACCTCTCCACACGTCCCGGTCGAGCATGCCAGAGCGCAGTTCATCAGCGCCGGCGTGGCCGGTGTCCTTCTCCAGCACGTCGTCCACATATGTCATATGACATATGAGCCTCAGTTTCCTTTGATGTGTCTTTGTGGTCACCAGTGCTAGACCAGTGTAGCAGTCAACATAGTTTGTTTGATCCATCCACGAGACGTCCTGGACCCATATGGAGCATCCCTGGTGTAATACCCGTCCAGCCATTTCCCCCTGGGCAGCAGTGACTGTCCATTTTTCTGGCCCATACAGCAGGACGGAGTCGACAGTGGAGACAAAGAGGTTGCACTTGATCTTCCCGCCGAGCCCAGACTTCCACATTTTCCTCATGCCGTCTTCTGGTCTTGAGGTCCTTCAGGGAGGATGAGATCCAGGCACCGAGGTACCTGAAGTCTTCCACGCTTTGAGGGTCTCTCCGCTGCTGGTGCACACGACTGTGTCATCGGTAAGTTCAAGGTCCTTGGTTTTCTTTGAGTTCAAAGAATGACATAGAAGACACCTAAGCATTTGATCTGTCGCCAAGAGGACCCCGAGATCAAACCAGCGACCCTTTAGTTGTCAGAAAACCTGACTGACAGACTACCTTCTAAGCCACGAACGACTTTTGCATGGTTATCAAGCTCCTAGCCTTCCAGTCTTCTGTTGCATAGTGAACTATGTGTGGTGCAGGCTAGCAAATCCAGTGGCCAGCGGCCTCCGCCAGAGGACTGCAGCCCAGGGAGCTCTTATTGGGTGGCTCTCTGCTTGATTAGGGAAGAGAGTAATGGTCTTATCAGCCACGTTGACACAGCCTCACGACCACTGCATTATTTATGTATGTCTTTCGTGAGAGCACATCCCACTGATTTGCACTCCACTTCTAATGGATCGGAAAAAGTTACACGTCTTTAAGGTGCGCTGTGGATGTTAAGGTGCGCTGTGGATACTCATTCCGGTCATGACAGACCATCCATTCTCTGTTTTTATCCAAACTTTGCTTGGCAAATCCTTTAATAAGCCAGTTTTTTTTCCTTTTTGTCTTTCAATATTTGGATTTCAAGGGGGAGGATTCCCTTGTGGGGAAACGCGCAAAGTAAAGTTTCTCTCGCTTCTTTTTGTTCTTCAAGGCTGGTAATTGTGAGGAGGCGTTGTTGCACTGATGCGTTGCGTGGCTGTCAACCTTTGCCTCCTCTGTCCTAGTCCATGCACCATACTGCTGCTGCTGCGTACAGATCCAGCCCCCGCCCTCCCCTCCCCCCCCTGCCCCCCCAGCCCCCCTGGCATCATCCAATTGAGCTTTGAGCTCCTCATCCGCAGCTCAGCATCAGCCTTTGGTCTCACCAGTGCTTTGATATCCCAGCTTGTTAGTCAGAGGAGAGAGAGAGAGACGCAGACCACCAGGGATATGATGCTATGATATTTATTTATATATATCATCTATATATTTATCTATTTTCCCTTCTCACAGCATATTTATCAACGCTGCTCCGGAGCAATAGGATATGAACGATGATTTTTGATGATCCGCTGCATAGTTATGTATATTTCTATATGTATATACTGTATTTATGTGCACATTTTATTTATTTACATACATACATTTTTTTGTAGAATTTCTGCCAGGAGTAATGTAGTAATCTGAATCTGTAATTTCAATTGCTCTTATTTGTTAACTAATTATCAGCCATCAGCACTGAGCTGTATTCCTCAAGACGATTTCAGCTCTGGATTATGTCGTTGTCACCTTCTAGCATTTCATCTACAGTATGGAAACTGTAGAGAAACCTGTGGCTCATTATAGCCACAGAGTCTTATCCTTAAAAGCAACGCTGGAGTTAGCAGTAGGACCTCATGTCCCAGCATGGGTAACCACAGACCGGTGATGTTAATAATAGTACAACCATTACTGGCTTCCTGCTTGCAATGCCCCTGTAAACACCGATCAACCCTTATTGATTACGGGTGTTTAAATAGCTGGACCACAGGGGGGGGGGGGGGGGGGGGGGGGGTCATATTCACCAGCATGGTAGCATCTATCTGGCAGGGCTGTAGTCCAGACCACCTCGGTCCAGCCAGATTCAAGACTAAGACTGATGGTTGCGAGACCAAGACCGCAAAAATATGAGTCTGATTCGAGACCAAGACCATGTGGCTATTATCATATCCATTGCCTAAAATATAAAAGGAACGTTTCTAAAGGCATATTTCAACAAAATTACCATGTTTTGAGGACAAAATTCATATTCGTATTTAAGCATTCTTGGTAGAGATTCTAATTATAAGTGAGTAGTAAAAACAATATGTAGCTATGCAATTTTGAACAATGTCTTCTCAGAATGAGTCTTCCGAGTCCAATCCATCCACCAAGACCTTCATAAATTGGTCTCGAGACCAAGACCGGACTCGAGTTCTACAGCCCTGCTATCTAGTATCTCTATAGCATCTAAATGCTTTTTGGTGGAGTGCAAGTGCTACCTGGGTGAAAAGATGTGCTCGAAGCTTTCAAGTGTCTTTTTGATGCGGCGCTGGCGGTCAGCATGAGATCCCCTCTGAGAGGTTATCAGTAACACATCACTTCTACTCACACTCAAGTCCTCAGAAGTGATGATGCGGCGACGTATCGCCTTTGAACAGGTGGGCCAGTGGCCAATCGCTTTGCTCATTTCCATATCAAATATCACCTGGCCTTTTGATCCGCATGGAGTGGATGAGATTCGGAGCGGCCAGTGGATGGACATGCATATGGATGGGATTCAAACCCATACCCCCCCCCACCCTTTCTCCCCCTCCCTTGCCCCCTTTTCAACTGGGGTCCTCTGCTCATGCTTCGCTAGTGGAGAAATCAAAGATTCATTACGACGCATGTTTATCATAATCAAAAGGATCTGGATAATTACTACTGAAATACATAAACCTGTTTATGCTTGGGGAAGGAGGGAGGGAAGGAAGAAGGGAATAAAAGAAAAAAGAAAGACAGAGAGAAAGAGAGAGAGACAGAGATAAACCTACAGTCTAGTTTCCTCTGACATCTCTGTGAACGCTGTTAGGCTAAATCCTGGTGGGACCTTCTGATTGACATTGCTTAGCATAGTAGATCTGTCCACAAAAACAACAGAGCAATCTGCTTGCCTTCAGTTTTTTGATGGGTAAAAATCGGTAAGGCTTTAAATATGCATATTCTGCGACTCCACTCTGGGTTTTTACTTCCTTCAATAATCTCTAAAGTGTCAGGACAGAGAGATCTCTTAGTCAGACTAAGGCTGACAGACTCACAAAGGTAAAGAGTTGATAAAGTAGAAGTGCAATTTCAAAGATAAATACATGTAAGTTGAGCAGTGGCAAGCACCACTGCTCAACTTACATGTATTTATTATTCTACTTTATCAACTCTTTACCTTTGTGAGTCTGTCAGCCTTAGTCTGACTAAGAGATCTCTCTGTCCTGAATGCAAAGAAAAAGGCCATGGCGTCTCCCCCATGGGTTTAGGTTTGGGGGTATTTTTGTTCTACCGCTGTCTGTCTGCCGTTGGTAGTGGTCTATTTATATCTTGTTTTATGGAGCACTTGTACTGGGCCATAATGTGAAAAGGGGACGTTGCAGTTTTGTCTCAGCGGTAATTTACCGCCGTAGCCATTCCTCCTGTGAGACGCTGCATAGTGTGTAGCGGCTCTTCCAATGAGTCATCTTGTTGTCACCTCTCGACAAAACCTAGTCTAACGGAGCGACGTGTGGGCCGGCCTGGAAAGCAAAGGCATGTATGTGATGACGCTGATCAGAAAGTGACCTTCCTCGACAGTACATCCCAGACACGAACGAGGCGCACCCGGCGGTGTGTGTGTAGTCGTCGTAGTTTCCTGAGCGATGCCCTCCATTTTGCTCCATCATCTCATGACACCTTTCTTTCGAAAAAGGCGCAGCCGTTACTCACACAAACACTGAAATAAATAAACAAACAAACAAACAAAAAACCCACACTGCAGCAGCACCTACACCTGTCACTTACCGGGATGCGTCAGAGTGGTATTTAACAAATCCACCTGGGAGGAAGCCAGTGTGCTGCTGCTGCTGCGCTGCTGTGTGTATTTTGGTGTGTCACAAATAGCTTCTGCAACTCGGGAACAATAAATGCCAAAAAATAAAATGACCCCCAGGGGCGGTTCAGACGAGAGCGGGGAGAGACACAGTCAGCCTGTAGGCATTAGCCACAGAGATTATCCAGTATGAACCACCAGGCCTGTCTGTAGGTTGATAGGGAGGAGCGAACTATGGGCACGGTTTTGGCGGCCTGCTGGGAATTTGCGCAGAAAATGTAGACTTATTTGGGAAAATGGCTAGGGGGGCTTTGGGATACTGCCTGTTGTTTTGGTTGGACTATTTTCATCGACCGCCTCCCACCGAATATAGTAGAAAGAGGGAGAACACATTTTATTAGGCCTAGCTAAAACTATTAAACACACTCACCAAACTAACGTAGTGATGAGTGTTCATTCAGCGCTTTGATTCAGTAGACAAGGAATTGAAGGATTCAGGATCCAGTTGAAAAAAATATCTTGCATTTAGTTTAGTTTTTTTTAACTTAATTTCTCCATGTTCTCATTTCACTTTCAGCGAGCATAGAAGACAAACCCTTGCATACTCATTTACCAACCTGTTTTACAAAGACATTCGCACTTAAAAATAGACTTGATACAAAATCTATTCTGATTGGATTGTGTAAACCCCCCCCACACACACACACAAACCCTGAATAATTACAACAACAATTAAAACAAAACTCTTAACTTCTCATCTATAAACCACCTCTAAACCCCAATGGCTAACACTGTTAGCGTGTGTCTTTCCAGCTAAGGAAGGTGGTACTGATAAGTGGTGTTTTTAGCTGGGCTACAGAGAAATTGATTGAGCTTTCCCAACCAGTGCTTTAACACTGATTTATCTCTCCCTCATATCTCTCTCTTGCTGTGGTCTGAAGAAATAAGAAATCAATATGTTTTTTGGTTGATGTTAAAGCGATTTACAGTGTGTGTGAAAATAAATATATCCAAGACTGAAGCTTTAGAAAAAAAAAAGAAAAAGTATTTATGTCTATTTTAGTTATCTCCTATGTCACTCTCTTTTTTTTTGTTACGTTATTTCACCAATAAAAACAAACAAAAAAAACAACAGCTATGGGAGATAATAAATTCGGACACATTTTGAAAACTGGAGGGCCACTACAGACCCCAATACATGATGAAGTTGTTAAGGAAACGGTCTCCATGAAACAAATAGAGAGCCATTGATGCCCAGCGGAGCTGCCAAGCTGCCAAAGTGTCTCTGCTTCCAGCTAGAAACAAAAACGGGTATCAGGCGTACTTTTCCCTAATGGTGTTGCTCTCTTTGTTTCCCTTTCTCACCTTGCTGTCACAGTTCCCACCAGGAGTTATAACAAATAAATACAAAACAAATTACTTTTTTTTCCATTTAAAAAACAGCAAGTAGTGAGAGGGAGTGGTGACACATCTGCCAACGGGATAGCAGATCTGGTTTTCAAAGCAATTCACATCACCTCCCACATAGGGATAACACCATGCAGGCACATGGTAAAGAACAGGTAGAGACTCATGCTAAACACAGCACAGCTATTTTAAGATGCGTGGTTTGTTTCTACTTTTATTTTTTTTGTTATCCTCTCACTAGAAAGGGTTTATTGAGAGATTGAGAGCATCACATGGTTGGCTCAACATGCAGACACACACACACACTCACACACACTAACCACCACCGTTGGCATGCTGGTGGTGCACAGTTGGTCAGCTCTGACTAAGAGGACTCTTACAATAGACTGGGAGCGAGTGCCAGTTATTCCTGTGTGTTATTCCTGTGTGATTATGTGAGTCTCTCTCTTTGTGGTGCTGTCCTCCCGGGCAGAGAAGGTATATTCTGTGCCTACCTGCCTGCCGCCTGTTGTGACCTGGCTGGCTGATGGGAGGATGGTGAATTGAAAGGTAACACTTTTATGCAATCAGTGGTTGACAGCAAGAACAGACTGTTCTGTTTCCAACGTCTTCATGACTTCAGACATGACAGGTGTTGGAAATCTGGCAAATAGCCTACAGGGACTGTTTTTTGTACCGTCCTCAAGTTGTAATGCATCTTGCCTGGGGTTACCAGGCAAGATGCATTACAACTAAGCTAACTAATTAACTAACTAACTAACTGAACTATCCCTGGATAAGTCATCCAATGCATAATGTTGCAACACATACAATTTTTATTGAATATCAGTATGTTTTTTTATGATAATGTGGGTGAAAAATCTGACTCAAATATGCACTTATTATACAGTTATAGTGCCTTTGTAAACAAGCGTTCGATGTGGATACTTTCGTGTATCACCTTACACATTTGTGTGAGGTGTTTGCACACTGCACCAACAAACACTAACAAGCACCAACCATCGGGCCAGTGTGCCAACCTGTTGGTGGTTGTCGACTGTTTTTCAGATAAAGTTGTGGGTGTCGGCGTTTGCTGGGGCAGTGTGCAAGCACCTTTTGAATAACAACAAACAACTCCAGCCCCTTTGAGAATCATCACATTGAACAAAATATAAGCTATTAGTAATTCAGCCCAGCCACTGAGATCAATGCCAGTCTTAAATGAGGTTATAACAACAGATACGGAAATGTAAGACAGAATTGATCGTCGGTCTAGATGCCATAATAATCAATACAAACACAGCACACCTGCTGATGTGTCTGGTATCAGAGTTATATTGTGTGCACATGCTTTTCAGAAGTGCAACACAAGTCAAGTCCCGGTTCGATTCTCGTTCCTTTCTAATAAACTACGATTGCTGAAGGAGTTGCAAGGCTTTGACGCAGCGCCTGTATGGGAGAGGTCGACCCCCCCCTCACCCCCCCCCCCCTCCCAGGTTGCAGCTCTACTCAAACACAGAGCGGCGTTCACCTCACTGCAGCATCTCTGGACACCTCTGCTCTTTAATCACGCTCCCGCAGCGGCGCACCATCCCGACACGCTGCTGTTATTTCTCTCTGTTCTCGACTTGTCCTTTTTTTTTCTTCTCTCTCTCTCTCTATTTCCGTTGTGTACTAGCGGGGTTCGTGTTTCTTTCTCCTGTCTTTATCAGGTTTTCACTGTGAAACTGTGGATTCGCAGTGAAACTGTGGATGCCTCATGTTATTTAGTTTGTTCTTTCTTTCTGTCTCTCTTTCTCTCTGTCTGCGTTGTGTACTAGCGGGGTTCATGTTTCTTTCTTTCTGTCTTTATTTTGTTCTTTATTTTGTTCTTTCTTTCTGACCATTTGTATTCGTACACATAGCAACAAGATGACGAGATGTTACCTTATAGTTTAGTCCATGTCTCAATGGGTTCCTCCATGGGACTGATGTGTGGAAAGGAAGCGATGCCCTTTGAAGGCACTGGGCCAGAGTCCTGATAATCAAACTGGAGAGGGTGCGGGCCGACGCTTTGATGTGCAGAGAGAGCTAACATTAAAGGCAGCCGCTTCTCATGTACTTTCTGACCGCTTGCAGAGCGGCCATGTTGGGCCGTTTCATCTTCCCGGATACTCGGATGATGAAAATCCTCGACACAGAGCTTGGAACTGGGCACCGAATGGGATATTTCTTTCCCAAATGAGATGACTGTGGGATTGTGTTCTCGCACCGACAAAACATTACAATATAAATTTCCGACAAAGACAGCCAATAGCGGTTCTCCCAGTTTAGCCCTTGGAGACGCATAGAAAACGCCAGCTGGAGCGGTACTTCATATAGTCATTTCCATGCCATTATTCTCACGGTGTGGACTGTGATTGTAAGGGGAGGTGAAAGCACAGACTTGTGCATACTTGTGTACATATCTGATGATGCCGCTCTCTCTTCCATTGTGCCACCGCGCTTGGGAACATCGTGGCTTGGTTTCTTGGTTTCAGAAGGCATGAATCCTCGCTCCACTCCCACGTACCTCCTCAGTACTCCTACAGAGCCACTTAATGGAGGCTGCTGCTGGGCCACTGTTTCAGTCGGCATTCTCCTCCCAGCCAGCTAACTGCGTGTTACCGCTTTCAAGGCCCCCGTCGCGACGCGAAAGAACAACAACAACCACCGAGCTAACAAGCTACACGCTGAAAATGGCTAATCACATCGTCGACATAAACGTCTTTTACTGTTTTATGCGGCGTTTTATTTTGCGGGGATTTAGCCATTTTAATGCCAGGGCTCGCCTCCCCACGTGCAAGTTTTCCACCAAAACAACAAGTTCCCTGCCGACACTATTTTGCAAGGGCCCTGTCGCTGCATCCAAATAGTCCAAGACTATTGTGATTGGTTAAAGTAATACAAACCAGAATGATGCCAGAATGATGAGTAGAGCCAGACCTTTCTCCAGTTTGATTTTATTTTATTTTATTAGCATTTTTAAAATCCCCCCCCCCAACGAAATACAAAAAAGGTTTACCTCAACCAAATCATAATACAAGGGATGAGCTCATCAAAAAGGTGTAGGCTGAAGCTCCTGCTTATTATGCCGACCCTTTTTATAACACAAAACCACTTCAGCAAGGCAACTCAGTTACATCATAAAACTAAAGTACAAACAAAACATCTTAGAGAAGTAAAAACGTAAATAAATAAATAAATAAATAAAGTTCTGTAACAACAATTCAAGCAAACACAACCAAGAGTTTCAGTAATTTCATTCTTCTTCTTCATACCTGATTTATATATTTTTCTAGTATTTTAGTTTTAAAGATGTTTTTAAATGAGGAAAGTGAACTAATTCATTATCACAACTATTCCACAAATCAACACCTCTAACAGAAATCCACATCTCTGCATTATATGTGTTCCTATCTTAGCCTTTTTAAAAACACCTGTTTCCCTCAAATCATACCGACTCTCTAATTTCGATTCTCCAGCGCTGGCACAGCTCTAAAACGAAGTGTGGAGATACTGTAGGTCTGGCTATGCGAGACTACCTCAAATCAAGCAGAAAAAAAGTTCAGCACCAGCAGCTGTCCATCAGACATAATATATACACCAACAACATTTAGATAAAACCACAGTGAAATGTCACAGTACCAAGTGGAGAATATGAATCCATGAGCTGATGTCGACAGGATTACGCTTTTGTTTTGAAGACACCGACCGACCGGACACATCCACCCCATAGGAGCTTGTCAATCATTTTACATATAGCAGGAGTGACAGCAGACCCTCGGCAGTCCACAGCATGACACAGACACACGCACACATGCACACACACACACACACACACATGCACGCACATACTCTCTCTCCTGTGTGGTACAAGCTCTGCCCACTCTCACACGAGCACACAGTGTTTAAATAGAGCGTTCAATGAGAACTAATGAATTGTTTTGACGTTTCTTCATGCTTCTGCCAAAGGCCTTGATTTTCATGTCATCAACACTCAAACACCGCTGCTGCTCCAAAAATATTAACACAAAATATATATAACTATATTCCCTCAACCGCAATCACCGTTTAATTCATTATGAAAGCTAAGCATGGGTTGAATCTTTTTTTCAATTTTACATTCTGAATTATCCATGGATAATGTTTAAAGTTGTGTTTTTGTTGCAGTTGTCAGGGCAGTGTGCATATCTGAACAGCTTCCACGTCTGGCCATCGGGGGTCACAGTCGTTGTGAGGCTGGACCGCTAACAGTCAGTCGGCTGCCAGCCCACGCATTTTTATAGAGAACAGCATTGTCTCAACGAGATAGATAGATAATTTTCCTCATTTAACTAATTGAGCTGAAAGAGCAGAAAGACCATCATATATGAAGTGAGATGAACAATAACCAGGCTGCTGTGAGATGCTGTTCCTGTGCAGCTCAGCAGAGGATAACGTTAACCCCAACCCCGTCTGGGCTCGCTATCATGAAGCAGCTGAAGACAGCGAGGATCGGAAAGGTTATCAGCCCCACGACAAATAAATGCCCTTTGTTGGATTACTATCATTGTACATTGTTTTTGAATTGTTGTAATCTGATATACACTGTTATATATGCCATGTTATATATACTCTAAGCTCAGTACTCAAAAATATGCATTATTCAGGTGTGTGGTTGGAGGTTGTTATCTAACTTGGACCTCAACCACCTGTCTCTTCCTCCAGTAGGCCTACTCCAGTATATTCTGAACCCATATTATTAAAACAAGCTTCACATTTCAATCCTCATTCATTCAAAAGTGTCAGCGTGAATACAGACATGAGAATATCCATAATATATAAATCAGAAGAACGTGACCTTTAAGACTAAGATCAAGATTCTTAAATCATATCATCATGATGAAAGACTGACCCTTCACTGTGATATGTGATATGCATTTTTGATGAACACCACATTTAAAAAGCTTCTGGAGATTTTAATGTCAAACCATCTTCATTCAGCTAATGATTTTCTGGCCGGTGGTTGATAGTTGAACAGCTCCTAATGGTATCCCCCAGATGATGAATCCTGTTTTACTGCTGCTGTCGATACGATGCCTCCCACCGCCGCGCTGGACTGTAGGGAATAAGGACTCCTTATTGAGTGAGTGTGTGTGAGAGTATGTGGTTTCTTGCAATCTAATATGAGCTCTTGGAGAGTGTGTGTAGCATGCAGCAATTGTTTTGTGGTGGTGCTGTTGTTGTGGCTGTGGTCTCATGTGTATGTGTTTTTCTTTAGCGTCTTGCTTCTTCCTCGTGGATATAACCTAATATTGTGTGGATGGGATGCGCTGGTGTTTTAATGGCCTGGTATTTGTTCTGCCGGCTACCTCTGAAGTTATGCAATGCATTGACAATGTGGTGCTGTACCTTGCTCTAAAACAAATAGAAAGCGGTATAACCAAGGGCGTCAGTTTGGTTTTAGAAGTGGTGGGGATGGGGGGGGGCGCGATTGTCGACGGGGGCGGGGGGGGGGGGGGGGGGGGGTGTCATGTCATCGTGCGCGCCTATCGCATGATTTAGACTTGACGGTTTCGGTTGAGTATGTGGGGATTTTTTCGGTCGCAATTGGTTTGCACATTTTTAAAAGTGGTGGGGACAAAATGAATCTTGACGAAAACTGGTGGGTGCTCGTCAGCGTCCCTAGCGTCCCCAGTGTCCCCAGCGTCCCCAGCGTAACTGACGCCTATGGGTAGAACTCAATCTGAAATTACAATTTTGGAGTAATTAGTCATGAGTCATTTTAGCCCTCACTTGAAACCCTGAATGTTTTATTATGATGATGATGATGATGATGATGATGATGATGATGATGATGATGATGATGATGATGATGATGATGATATAATATATTATGTTTTACCTTTGAGTCAGTTTATTCTGTAGTTTATTTTTTTTATGTAGAGCGCTCAACATTTATACCTCCTGATTCGTGCGGACAGTCTCATTACACAGCTGCGGTTAGCTGATATGTGTAAGACGATGTTGCGCGGCGCCTCTAGCTGTTTACAAGGTGAGTAAACAAAGTCATTATTTTTTTTCAATTCACCTCCCATGTGAGGATACGCGGAGCTCATGTTTACAGTTCGTTAGCCAGAAGATAAAAGTTGCAAAATCTGGGCCAGGCCCAACGTTAATATTTATCCTTCATTATATGTATCGATTTCGTTTTACCTCGGTAGTTTCGGTTGAACACAGTCAGCAAGGGGAACGGATATTTCCACACCCTCTTGCAGACGGACCAACCTTTTTACGGCCAATTTAACGTTAACGGTTAGCACGGCTGCCTGGCCTAATATTTTCCCTTTGGCGACAAACGACGGCGGCGGCGGCGTCTCTCCGCGACTAAACCGAAACCCGACTCGATAACCCAGGGAAACAGAAATAGACGTCACATGAGTTCAATCTTTTATGTACTCCGAGGTAGCACAGAGTGAGCGGAAAAAAAAGAAATGTGTGCAGTAGCCTTACCTCGAAACGAGCCAACGCACGCGGCTAAGTGATTACGGTGCGGCAGGCTGCGTAACAATACCGCTGTATAATAAACGCTGCGCCGCTTCCGCTGATCCGCTTTTTGGCCCGCAGACAGAGAGCGCCGTTGCGTTTCCATTCTTTCTTTAAACGCGGCGTAGAGATCCGTATTACCGACGCACGTGTTTCGTGTGCCAGTAACTCTGTGTAAGTGATAGTGTGATTATGCAGATCTGCTTGCTCATGATGTCTCTACTCCCGGCGCCGTGGGAGGCGTTGTCATGTTCGCCGTGGCAACCGAGACACGCCGGTGATAAGTAGTTTCAGAAGAAAAGTTATTTTAATGAGACGCGTTATCATTATGATGCGCACGGGGGGGGGGTCTTTCAGCAAACGGCTGGGACTCGCACACATGATGGCACGCCGCGCAATTTGTGCTGTGATTCTTCACGCACACACACACACGCACACACACACACACACACACACTCATTCAGGTTACCTAGTTACTGTAGCTATAGCAACAAAGATAGATATGAGAACAATTGCAGACACCCTGGTGTGGGATAATATTGCGCCTCAGATTATCACATAGGCCTAATAGTCATGGTGCACCGCTTGTGAGGCGGGCGTGTGTGTGTGTGTGTACGTCCTTTTGTGTGTGTGCAAGTACACAATTGTCTGTGAGTATATTTCTGTGATTATATGTGTGTCTCTTTCTCTCTGTTTCTCTCACTCTTGTACTATTTCACTGTGTGTATATTTGCATGTGGGCGTGTGTGTGTGTGTGTTTGCATGTGGTTGTATGTTTGCATGTGTATGTATGTGTGTGTGTGTGTGTGTGTGTGTATGTGTAAGCCAGAGAGATGGAGGAGAAAGGGAGTGAATGTGTGTGTGTGTGTGTACAGTTTATGTGCATACCACAATATGTGTCTAGTTTATATATCTTGACCATTAACGTAACCCCCCCCCCCCCCCCCCCCCCCCACCCATGTGGGGGGGGGGGGGGGGGGGGGGGGGGCTCAACACCATGAAGGTGTTGAGGCCGGTGAATTGGTGAAATATATGGCACTGTATTATTTTCCATTGTAAAGCTGTCCCTGGCGTTCATAGGGGAGGCTGCCAGCCCACAATAATGTTGTAGCTTTCCAAGAGCTTGTCCATGTTGGGAGCTATATACACTATACACATCTAATGTTGACTATATACATATAAAACAGGCATATTAAACAGGCTTTACGACACTGTTGAAAATAAATGTGCAAATGACCTAAAAAAAAACACGCTTTCGAAAGAAATAATAAAAGTTTTATGCAACCCCCCCCGTTTCCTCTATTATGGCAAAGCGAAGGGTAAGCAAAAAGTGAGACACAAAGTGTGAGAAATGGATGATCCAAAAATAGATGAAGGAAAACTGCAGTTAAACAATTCACACATTCCTAACTTGCTTTCTAACTTGCTGTCAATCTTGCTTCGTTCACAGGAATGCATAATACGGCAACAATGTGGCGCGTTAAGTTTGCGCATTACAATGACATTATCGGCTTCATTTTCATACATAATTCACCACGCTCTCCATCTTAGGATGCTTCTGACTGTTCATCCCTGACTCTCCTCCTCTTCTCTCCCAAGATCTAATTCCATTAAAACTCGGTTCCACTCCCTCTGTCTGTCTGTCTGTCTGTCTGTCTGTCTCTCTCTCTCTCCCTCTCTCTCTCTTTCGTTTCTTTGCACATATAGAACATTGATCCAAACGTTGATGGTGATGTGTGTGTGTTTGTGTTTGTGCGCTTATTTATTTGTGTGATCCTTCGGTGTCGGCTCTTCCTATCATTGCGAAGCAGAATTCACCAAAGCGTTGGATTGTTCACCCACTAATAGGGAGTGTGAGCTGGGTTTAGACCGTCGTGAGACAGGTTAGTTTGATGTGTGTGTTTGTTAGTGTGTGTGTGTGTGTGTGTCATACACAGACCGAGCCTGAACCCGTGGATCCGTGCCCAAGACGTAAATTGATGACGCCAATAGTCTAAATGGGATCCCTGCTTCCCTGCTGCTTGTCTTTATTGATCCATTCAGCTTCAGGACAACCATCCCAAATTAGCAAATAGATCACCGCAATTGTGAAGCAATTCATTTAGTCTCAGAAAATGTCTTGTGTTCGCCCACTTGGGAGTACAGATAAAGGAACTAATGTGAGGTTATCACCAGCTGTTTAACCGAAATTGATTAGCTCAAACGTTTGTTGTTGGGGCCGTTTTTTAGCGGCTCCTAATAGCATCCACCGGCTAAACCGGACGAACCCGCGGAGAGAGAGATTTAACATTTTTAGGCCATGCCGAAAAACAAAAACCAGTGACATTCGAATCAGTCGTCTAGCCCTAGGCGTCCGTTCCCCCGTTCTTTTTTTTGTGTTCCCTCGTGGCGCTATAGTCTTGTGAGGGAGCTCTGACAGCGTGCCAGGGAGTTGGACCGAGGCCCCCGAGGGCCACACAGCCTAATGAGCCATGTGACGAGCAATGGCTGTCCGTCTCGCTCGCTTTTTACCTCCGTTCTTCTCTTTCACCGCTCCCTCTCCATATTGCTCATTCTCGTCTCACATGCGTAGAGACTCGTAGTGTCTTGCGACGGGGGACTTGGGGGGAGCTGGCTATTAGTGTTGTTAGTCGCCGTCTGTTTACACACACACACACACTCTCCAGCCTAGCGGTTGAACTGTTGCATTTTTATTAGCTGCTTTCATACCGGCTGCACAGTTGATCCCAGCAGTGAAGCCGAGCAGATAGCGGATAATTGACTCCTTAAGGGTTCTAGATGCGGATCTGTTGGTTGTTGTGAAACACTATTGGTTGTGTTTCCTCTTTAGAAAAAAAAAGCCTTTAAAACCTAATTGAAATCTGGTACACACACATTTAAGATCAATTCGTCTAGATAGATCCAAGCCCACGGGTACCGAGCGAAACAGCGTTTTCTTCTGTTTCACTGTCATGAAATTTGCTGCGTACGGCTATCGTGTTTGTGTTTTAACGACTATAATATTAAGTGACTTACTGACATGCGGGCTATACTTAACTAAGTGAGTGCTGTGTTGAAACAATTTTCTGTCAGGGTTGTGATGTTTTACTATTCATGGCTCCAACTTCAACATCAAATTGCAAATTCGTGTGCAGCCCAGTTGTATGACTTATTTACTCCGGAAGCCATGTACAAAATGTACAAGGAGGGATTATTAAAGATTCAAATGTCAGATTTGGAGGTTTGGACGTTTGCATACAATCATTTTTTCCCCCCCTCCACATCACTTACATTTCCCAAAGACATAAAAATTGACATGTTGAAGTTTTTATTCTTGGACTTTCCCTCAAAATGGCTATTTCCAAACTATTCTCATGTGAATTGCGCTTATTTCTTCCAGTCTAGATTGGTTCGTCTGACCTCAGCTGTTACGTTGTTAAACGCTTCTTCCAGCTGTACTTTTGAAATCACAGTCGAGAAGGTTGTTTGGGATTATAGACACCGCTTAGCCTTGGTACACACTTCGTAAGCAGAGCGAAAGGCACTGAGGTATCAGCCAGTCAACCCGGCAAGGGGCAGCTGTGTCCTCTTTCACCTTCAGCGGCCGTACCGCAACATTTTCGTCCAAATATGTTCAATTATTGATGGGCTATGGGGCGGCAATGGGGGAAAGCTGTCAGGATGCATTTTGTTATCGCTGCGTGACAAGAGGGGCAGCTTGCTTCGCTTTTTTATTTTTGGTGTCCGTGTTTGTGTGTGTGATGTGCTGGTTGAGCTATACAGTTGTTGTTTTTTCATGTATGTGTAAAGCTATGTTCCTTGTATTCATTAGGCAACACATACATAAGTAGCAACTCACACAACACACACAAAAGCAAGAGAGCTGACATTGCTTGAGCAAGTGTGTGTGTGTGTGTGTGTGTGTGCGTGTGCGTGTGCGAGTGTGTGTGCGTGTGTGTGTGTGTGTGTGAGACAGTGAGTGAAACCTGCCACGGGTTTGAGGACAGAAGAGGATCCGTCAGGGTTCACTGAGACCCGGTGCTCATGAGGAGCTGCAGCTGTTCATAAAACTGTCACTGTCTGTCCTCTCTGGGCTTTCACATCCTTTGACATTGGACGTAAGAAGCAAAGCCAGAGTCTTATTATTGTACGGGGCACAGCAGATGTACAACAAAGACTTTCTTTTCTTTTCAACCAGTGCTCTTTTTTTTCTTCTTCTTCTTCTTCTTCTTCTTCTTCTTCTTCTTCTTCTTCTTCTTCTTCTTCTTCTTCTTCTTCTTCTTCTTCTTCTTCTTCTTCTTCTTCTTCTTCTTCTTCTTCTTCTTCTTCTTCTTCTTCTTCTTCTTCTTCTTCTTCTTCTTCTTCGTTTTCTTTCTTCTTTCTTCTTTCCACTAGTTTTTCACAGACCCCTGTTCCAGCAGCCCTTGTCTCCATGGAAACTGCAGCCGCGGCGATGGAGACTCAGAAGGGGAGACGGCTTACACCTGCGAGTGCAGCGAGGGCTTCGAGGGGGAGAGGTGTGATCGAAGCTCACCCGACCCGTCCGCCGCCAACTGGGACCCGGCCACCCCGTCCGCCCCGGAGCTGGCCACTCCAATCACCTCCACCGCCTCGGCCGCCACTCAACCGCAGCAGCCAACCGCCGCCCCTTCCACCGCAGCGCCGGTCCAGCCCACCCTGCAACCATGGCAACCCAAGCCCGGGCAAAGGCTGCTGGTAGTGCTGTGGGAGGCGGAGCGGGTAAACGCACTTTGTCATGCTGTACCCAGAAGACTTTTTCACTGTGTTTTACTGTCATTATTGTAATCCCTTTGAGTAGACTATATTTAATTAATGGTTTGTCGGTTGTGTTTGTGTGTGTGTGTGTGTGTGTCTGTGTCTGTGCATGTGTGTGTGCATATGTGTGTGTGTGTGTTTGTGCTTGCGTGTGTGTGCATGTGCGTGTGTGCGTGTGTCCATGCGTGCATGCTTGTATGTGCATGTGTGTGTGTGTGCGCGTATGTGTGTGTGTGTGTGTGTGTGTGTGTGTGCGTGTGTGCGCGCGTGTGCATTGCAGGTTACCGAGGGCCTGCACTGTGTAAGCCCGGAGCTGTGTGAGCTTACATCTGGGACCCTGACTCTGTCTGTGGAGGTGCCCGAGGAGACCGCTGTCAAGTAAGACTACCGTCACGTTAGTCCTGCGGTCAAACCCGCTTTCAGGATACATGAGGATATTATTCAAATATATCGAAGACCTGTCAGACAAATGGCAAGACAAGCTGCACTAATGACCCCGAATGGAGAATAATCAAACGATCAATTTAAATGTAAAACTTCTAGCCCATTCAACAGCGGATCTTTTTAATGACGTAACACATTTGCAAGGTTTGGCTCCCTTTCTCTCAACAGTGAGCAGCATTCAAATGTGTTCGTGACTCACTTAAAAAATCCCATTGATTTCCCCCCCCCCCCAAAAAAAAAACCCCAACCAGAAGCAACCTTTTTTCCTTGGCTCTAATCAAAGGGTTGCGCGCTACCTTGAGAGGCTAGAGGGGTGAATAACAGTCATGAATTATGTACGAAGAGCCGTGGTCAAGGTGCATTGTGGAGACCCTTAGCGCTGTACACTTCATTAGCGATAACAGCCACGACTCTGGGCTTGATCACAATCTCATCGACTGGCAGTTTTGTTTGTGCCCTGAATACCCTCCCAAAAAAGGCATGAAAGGACAAACATGCATGCACGCACGCACGCATTAACCTCAAACACATGCTGCAGGTGCACACACACACACACCCCCAGAGAGAGAGAAAGAGAGTGAGAGGGATTCATGTGTTTTTCTCTAATGTCAATTATTTAGCATGTATAAATAATTAGGAATTAATTAGTATTAATACATAATAATGACTTTTATTTATTAATTTATTAATACGAATAAAGCACTATATTATAATATATTAAATGATGAATAAACCTTTTTAATTCAGTATCATGAATCCTATTCCAACAGCTCTTCCCAACTGAACAAACTGTAGCTTCTTCTGTTTCCTGCCCTCACCTGTGATCACTTCCTGTTTCCCCGGCAGGGTGCTGGTGAACGCCAGCGGGGCTCCAGTGCTGTGGCGCGTGGGAGAGGAGGGCTTCCTCCGCTCCTCCCTGCTGGAGGGAACCATGATGTGGTTCCAGGAGGCTGTGGATGGACTGGTGGTGCCAGAGCACTCCCTGCCCCTGGGACAAAACTACTTCCTGAGTAAGGCCCTGTCACACAAACACACACACACACACACACACACACACACACACACACACGAAAACATAGGAAATATGCATCAATGCTTTCATGAAAACACACACACACACACACACACACACACACACACACACACACACACACACACACACACACACATACATACACACACACATAAACACACAAACATGAATACACACAAACACACACACACAGAAAGCTGATGAATATATATATATATATATATATATATATATATATATATATATATATATATATATATATATATATATATATATTTATTTATATGAGCTTTACTTTTTAATGTAATTATAGGGCAGAGGGATGAGAAAGTCTGAAAGGACATTTCTACTGTACCAATGAAAGGGGTCAGGAGGACACAATCACTGCCATACTCTCAAAAAAGAACGGCTTTAAAGCCAAGCTGCCACTTTCACACGTTTTGTAATGACAGAAGACATCTGAGAGCTAATAAAATATCATTTTACATTCATTCTTTAAATGTCATTGAGCGAGAATGGAATGCGATTTGCATATATGAATATAAATTGCAAATATTTGCATATTAAAAAAATGCATTCTGGCTATTCTTTTTTCGTGTTTGTGATTGCAATTAATATTCATCTTTTGTTTAAATAGAGCACACACATGCACATGCAACTACACACACACACACACACACACACACTCACAAATAGATAGTTGTTCAAAAGCATCACTTGGCGGTAATAAAAGCTTGTCCTGGCGGTGGCAGGTGTTACATGGCGGGGTTAATGTGAGTCATGCTCTTAGACTGGGGGTACTGGCTGCTGTCTCCGTCGCTGTGTGGCCGGTGGGCCCCCCTGGCTGTGGGGGGATGGCTGGCTAACTCCGTCTCTGCAAGGGCTGGCTGCTTCCACATTGCTATGCTCCACATGCCCAGGCTGAAGCTGTTGCACAGAGCCAATCCAGATCCGCCTGGACAGTGACCTTGGCCATGTCTAGTAGCACTGTTACACCGCCTCGGAGACTGCTTAAATCAGCCGGGGAGAGGGGGAGTCAGGGGGAGGAGAGATGGGCTGGATGGAGAGACAGAGAGAGAGAGAGAGAGAGAGAGAGAAAAAAAAAAAACTGCTCAGGTGCAGTAGTCTGACATCGGCAGACCAATTCGCAAATGTGTATTAGTCTGGAACCGCTCAGTTAATTTCCGATTTCCAAGGGCCGTTATTAACGGCCGCAGACCAAAATGCCTCTAGACGCAATTGGATAGACCTACAAACAGTCAGAGCAACGAAACATGTGATATAGCGCTGAGCGACTCTGTCGCCATCTTTTTGGGGACCAGCGGGTCGAGTTGGCAAATTAAACTTTTACCAAATCCTGTCGGAAGTACGGCAAACACATCTCTTATTAATATTTTTAGGTTTAGGTTTTTAGGTTTAGGTTTGTTTTAGCTTTAGGTTTGTTCTTCTTTCAGAAAAAAATATACCGTCATCCAGCTTGTTTAATACTGTCTCCATAGCGCAACGGACCGTTTCACATTAGTGGCAGCCATCTTGATGGTTTATCAGCGCTCCGTTGTATCAAACTCGCCCCAAATTAGATAACAGTTGTCATTGGCCCGACCCGGGCCAGGTCGCCCGGACATCTGTTACACCGGGACCGAAGGGGGACCAGGCGCATCCACCAGAGCAAATAAAACATTTGTCTGGTTCCCTGGCTAACGGAGCAGGGTGGAGATATAAATTAAGGGAGGGAAATTGAGACGGAAGATAAAAAGGAGAAAGATAGAGGGGGAGAATAAAAGTAAAATTGAGGAAAAAACAGGAGGCATTTTCTCTTTAGCTAGACAAAGCATAACATGAGCAAATACATAACTATGTGTGCTCTCGTACGCGAGTCAGCATGACTACCGGTATATATATAGTTCTAACAGGCACCTGTGTTTGTGTGTGCATGTGTGTGTGTGCATGTGCAAATGTGTGCGTGTGTGTGTGTATGGCTGGTCTGTCCCTAGTGGGCTAATAGCTTATTGGCTCAGCTCATCCTCTGAATGTCGACAGTTAATCTTCATTGTCACGCTATTTTAATCGAGGGGCCCTGTAGCTGTCTGCCTTGATTTAGTTTATAAAAAAATGTTATTTCATAGCGTGGGCACCGAGGAACAGCAAAGACTCCGTTTTTCATTTTGCTTTATACTCAGAAAGTTGAAAATTCTCCCTTCTCCCATAGTTTACCTACTTATGTTTTACAAAGTATACTATTGTTCTGTCTGCATATTATATATTGTTCCTAATAAAGGGTATTACCTTTTGTTTGAGTCGTCCTGTGGCACCAATAACACATGGGCCTTTATCACGTGTAGCTCATTCAATTAATTGTGGGACTGTGGGTTTGCCAGTGCCCATAATGAAATTCCTGTTTACCCCTATTAGTCCATCTCTGGGTGCATCCCAAGTCTCCTAAATTGCAACCCACGTTTCCCTCTCATGCGTCCTTTCCTTGCGTCTTAGTCCCTCCCACCGAGGACGCATGGAGAGGCTGCTTCAGTGTATCCTCGCTCATAGCTCCTCAGAGATCCCTCCTCGCTCTCGATCCCGGACGCTACTTCCGGTTCAAAAGCGAGGATCGAGGAGCAAGGAAATATATCAAATAAGAGACTTGGGACGCCGCCTCTGCGTTCAAGGCCTTTCACTACTCATCACTAATCTTCTATTAATGTTAATAAGCATAATGTTGCACTGTTTCAGGCATACTGCGCGTGGGCTCCCCCACCGCTCCGGAGGTGACACTGCGTCTCAACCTGACGGTGAAGGCCAGCAGCTGCGTGGAACCAGGCAGCCGGTTCAGCGACCCACAATGCTCCGGGAAGGGCAAGTGCATCACGCAGCCGTCTGCCGTAAGTCAACCCTTTTCATAGGCGATGTCCGCCGGTGAGGAAAACACACGCACACATCGAAATCACTTCATCCAAAAGGAAACATTGAATTCAGCACACGTCGTGATTCAACGCAAAGCATTGAATTCACTGAATCCGACGTGAAACGTTGAATTCGGTACACATTGTAAACATCGTAAAACATACACATCCCACAATCCCCTCCACATGTTCAGCAGTCGTAGTAAACATTGTGAAATTGGGCTATAGAATGAAGACACCGCTGTTTCATTTAGAAAGACGATAGAAAATGCCAAAACATTTGTTCACTTATCCGGTTACAAGATAACTATTGATTTACACACAATGCAATAGCTACTGAGCATATCCACGCCGGTGCCCAGTAATACAAACAACACAACTATTTTTCGAATCATCGCACACTAGTCTCCTAATGGTAACGTGCACACAGCGAAAACTAAAATGGTCTTATATCAACCGTGGGGCCCAAACATCTGAAGCACGCCTGTGTCTGCTGCACCCTCTCCGCCGCGCAGCTCCCTGGGGTGTCGTTGGGGAGCAAAAACAAACGGGAATAGGGAGCGGTTCTGAAGTAATACGACGACCAGAACAAGGCCTTTTCAGAACGAGCAGAACATGCCAGACAAAGACAACAACGGGACCAAAAGGGGGCCGAGGCCGGCCCAGAGACGGAGAGTTAAACAACACGGCTCTGATCTCAAAAAAAAGCACAAGAAAGGCTGGCAAGGAGAATCAGCCCGGGAGCCGAACTGCGTCATCATCGCTGAAAGTTTATTTTTATTCCCTCGGCGATTGAAACCCCTCGTACTTCAAAGGCTCCCGAAAAGCTAAGAAAAGGCCCCCAAATCCACACGACTCCGGCGCTTTATATGTGCACTGCAGCGCAATCTATTAATCATCGCTCTTCCTTTTTTGTGAGCGGTACATACGCATACAGTACGCCTTTTCGGAACGGCGTACTGTATGCGTATGTAGGACAGTGACCGAAAAAATATAAAACACACAGTATAAAGTTGAATAACCTGAGTCATTGGTTCTGTACCCCCCCCCCCCCCCCACACACACACACACACACACACCTCTGCTGCATGCACTCTGCAATACGGAGGAGGAGGAGGAGGAGGAGGAGGAGGAGGAGGAGGAGGAGGAGGAGGAGGAGGAGGAGGAGGAGGAGGAGGAGGAGATGGATGGGAGCTCTTTTAGTGGAAGGGAGGAAGAAAGCGCTATAGAGGAGCAATAGTGACGAGACGCCGGGAGTAGCCGGGGGGCTGCGTCAAGTTTCTGGCGCCTGCAAAGCCTGGGATTGGGGTGGAAAGGGTCTGTTTGTGCTGAGGCTAGCTTAGCTAGTTTCACAATTTCACAGAGGTAGTTAATAAAGAAAAAGGGATGAGGGTGGGGATGGGGATGGGGGTGGGGGGGGGGGGGGGGGGGTGGAGGGGGTGGTTGAAAGGCCTTGCTGCCCCAGAGAACCAGGAGAGCGTTGCCTTTCATCTAAAGTCGTTTTTATCTCATTACAATAGGCGGCTTATTATCCCATTGTTATAATACGGTCGTACCGCACTACTGCAGCTGCAGGAGTGCGGTAGTTTGTCTTTTTTTTTTTCTCCGTACGTCGTTATTTTGTATTCATTCAGAATTTATGGGGAAATAGTGTAAGCGAATTACGATTGGAAGAAAGGCATTGTTCCTAATCCTGTCATTACGTGTGTCTGTGTCTGTGTGTGCGTGTGCATATCCGTGCGCGTCCCCGTCCCCATCCTTGTCCCCCCCCCCCCCCCCCCCCACACACACAGAGCACGTTCTTCTGCGAGTGTGAGGACGGTTACACGGGGATCTTCTGCGAGGAGTTTGACGCCTGCCACCACCGCCCGTGTCGCAACAACGCCACCTGCTCCGACGTCAGGCAGGGAGACGAGGGACGCAACTTCACATGCGCCTGCCCCGCAGGTGTGTGTGTATGTGCGTGTGCATGTGCATGTGCGCCTGTGTGTGTGTGTGTGCGTGTATGTTTGTATGTGCTGCGTATTAATATTAAATAACACATTCATCCAAACAAACACATTATTATTTTATATACAACACAGGACAATAATGAATTATTCATGTCTTATTTTGTACATAAAACAATAGTAACATTATATTCATGTATACTGTTTGAATATAAAATGTAATCCAGAACGTGACACACTGGATACATGTGGTAATGACACACATCGGAGACACGGTGACACACTCCGCTGTGTAAACTCCTTGTGCGCACGTTTATAAAGGTTTCATTGAGCCTGCATTGGAGACGCGCTGCGAGAACGACATGTAGCCCTCCTCTTTGTGTTGGAGAGACTGTCTAACTGAAGGAGATGGAGGGCCTTTTATCTCATCAGTGAGACCTATTTTGGAAACCAAACCCACAGCGAAGGCGGGGTAGCATGGGTGTGTGAATGAGCTGATAAAGTCGGAGCAGACGACTCGTCGCAAGCCATTTCCCACAACGCTATATAATTGGAGCGACTGCTAAGCGTCCCTTTATGCGGAAATATATGGGTGAAACTTGTGTTTCATGCATGAAACTGCAAATACAAGATGTCTTATGCCTGTCTTTTTTTTCTCCAGAGGTATACAACTGGCCTTTGCTGTTTTCATTTTAATGTCTATGGCTGACTAAGACCATAATGTGATGGTCATGTCATTAGTCAAACCAATGTATTGATGTAAGCATGTGAACATACATGGAAGATTCTCATACTCTCAGTTATTTTTGTATTCATGTTTTTTCACAATTGTGTTATAATGTTCAGGTGGTAATATTATAATTCAAATTGGAGAGAAGAAGGTAAGCGCTTAATTCCAATATTTTCATCGACATATGCTCACTGATTGTTTTGTGCAATAACACCACCTTCCCCAGCTGCATTATGGGATCATTTGAGATCAGTACTACTACATCTGACAACAAGCGCGCTTCAGTCCACAGCGCAAGGATCAACACCGTTATCTTTGCCAAAACCACCCATGCTGGCAAAGTGGACATCTGAGTGTCTCTGTTGGTGGCTTCCTAGGTTATGAGGGGGAGCGTTGCCAATTTCTGGTGGACCACTGCCTATCCCAGCCCTGCAAGAACGGAGCCACCTGCTTCAGTAGCCAGGCGGGGCCCAGGTGCTACTGCACTGAAGGTACAGGTCCCCATTTATGTGCTAATTAGATAGAGAGATGACACATTCATAGACACCTTCATAGATACCTTCATTGATATATAGATTAAAAAAAAGAAGAATTTAAAATAAATAAATAAATAAATAAATAAATAAATAAATAAATATATATATATATATATATATATATATATATATATATATATATATATATATATATATATATATTCATTTAAACATTCATAGATATATACATACATAGATACATTTTACATATGTGTATATATACATATGTATATATATACATGGATACAGATAGATCCATAGAGTATATAGAGTATTGTATTACTTGTTTTGATTAGTGTTCAAGTGCATAAAGAGACATCAGACTGTGTGTGGTCTACATCGTATGTAGACCACACACAACACAATTGTGTGGCATCCCCTATACCATCCATTCATATAAAAAACTTCCAGATAACACAGATGAGATCACAGGTACCTGTTTGCATGCATATTTTCTCCAGTGTGACGGTATGATTTAGTGAGTCCACCCGGCTCCTATAGTGGGCTCTGCTGCGTGTGTGTGCTCTGTGTTTATCAGTATCTGTTCCACTTAGATGCTTAATTTAAACCTCCTTCCTCCATTCTAATTAGTTTCACTAGCCTCAGCGACCCACCCCAGCCTCTCCAGGGAGCGCTCTGACCGCAAAACTTGTGCAGAAGCAGCACTCCCCCCACACCAGAGCAAGCTAGTTTACTTTCAAACACACACACACACACATTCGTAGATTTATACACACACGCACACCGCACATGCACCCACACACACACACACATAGATGCATAAACACACATGCACGCACATAGACACAAACACACACATGCACTATGTGGCGTTAGATCCCTGACACACACACACACACACACACACATAAACACACACATGCACTATGTGGCGTTAGATCCCTGACACACACACAAACACACACACACACACACACACACACATAAACACACACATGCACTATGTGGCTTTAGATCCCTGACACACACACACACACACACACACACACACACACACATACCCACTACACATGAATGCAGACGACACAGTGACAGCAGAGGAAGTAGTAAACACTGTCCTCAGCATGGATACCGGAGCAGCATGTGACAGGTGGTAGCGCCGTCAGAGGGAGTGTTTCTGCTTCCGGGGACGCCTCCCAGCGGTGCCTTTCACTGTGATAAGGAGGAGGAGGAGGAGGAGGAGGAGGCCTCGCAGACGACTTCATGATTAATCCTCAGACCCCCCGACAAGCACTGGTATTCATAATATCACACCTTGAGGTTCAGAGGTTTCGTTTCCAAGGATACGCGGAGCGGCGACCGAGGAAAGGGCTGCAGCAATTATGACTTTATAATTAGCGCCAGGAGGAGAGGTTTTTTGAGGAGCTCACCATGTGTGCATGAAGCAAGAATGGGTTTGAGCGCATTTCATTTCAAAACGTTGTGATAGACGAACATTAAACTTTGCATAGTCCCTGCTCCTAATGTACCGCGTTCATTTTAGGTGCTGAAATGACTTGATATCCAAAATAATGACTATGGAGAATGCATTGAGAATAGCCATGGATCAGAATAGAGTCAGAGGCAGGAGGGGAAGGAACAAGTTAATTGGTGCCATAAAGTTGGAGCGAAAGAGAGAGAGGGAGAGAGAGAGAGAGAGAGAGAGAGAGAGAGAGAGAGAGAGAGAGAGAGGCAGATGGAGAGAGAGAGAGAGAGAGGCAGATGGAGAGGGAGAGAGAGAGAGAGAGAGAGAGAGGCAGATGGAGAGGGAGAGAGAGAGAGAGAGAGAGAGAGAGAGAGAGATGGGGGAGGGCTGGCTATATTAGATTTCTTTATTGTTGGCAGGTTTATACGAAATAACAAGGAATCACTTGGGAAATAGTAGCCTGTTGTTGTGTATTTGTGTGTGTGCGAGTGTGTGTTTGTTTGTGTGTGTGTGTGTGTGTGTGTGTGTGTGTGTGTGTGCTTGCATGCGTGTGTGTGTCATGTGAATGAGCAGGCTTAGTGTTTGTTAGCACACAGTAAATATTTAAAGTCCATGGGCCTGTCCTACATAGTGAGAACTGCAGTAGGGGGTATTCTTGTTCCCAGTGCACATAGTGACGTTCCTGCAAGATGTGTTGTGTTCATCCACATCCACACTGATTGTAAATACATTTGAAAAGTCTGGTCTTGTCTTGTCATGAAGCCATGGAAACGCGCATTAACGGCATCAGCATGAGAGGAGGCAGGAACTGAAACGGCCATTTTAGTGTGGATGGAAAACATTTTGAAATCACTGCTGAAATTGCGAGTAGGCCTATGGACAGAAAACCTTTGACTTGAGAAATGTATGTGTGTGTGTGTGTGTGTGTGTGTGTGCGTGCTTACGCGTGTGTGCGTGCATGTATGCGTGTGTGTGTGTGTGTGTGTGTGTGTGTGTAAACACCCTTTGTGTACACACGTGTAATGTAATAAATCCTGGGACTGCAGTGGGTCCGTTCAATATAGATAAATCAGATTACTCTGCTGAACACAGACGGTGTGCGCAAAGACAGAGCCATGCTCTTTTCTATATTAAGAGAAGTGCATTCATCAGAGCTCTCCCCCCCTCTTGGGCGTTAACTCTTTGGTGTCTTCCCGGCCTGCTCCTCTGCTCCTCCTCCCTCGCCTACGCTGCTCATTTTAAAGTCATTTATATTTTCCTTTTCTGTAATTGAATCTCACATTTTTCCACCCTGTCCTCTCCAACACACTGTCAACAGTGTATGTCAATAATGTAGACTACACGCGGTCAATAATGTTTCCATGTTGTACGTTAACACGACTCATATTGTGGATATAGATAGCCTATATTCCTCCTTCTGTTTTTGGCAAAATGTTTGCATATTCTTATTCTTAAATTAGTATCTTTTTAATTCTTCTCATCCTGTCTGGGATTAATACAGAACATTTTATTTGACCTTAGCTTACATTATCTAACCTTACCTTAGCTTACTTTATCTAACCTTACATATACTTACTTATCTAACCTTACATATACTTACTTATCTAACCTTACCTTAGCTTACTTTATCTAACCTTACAGATCCTTAGCTTATCTTATCCCCACAATCCCCATCTGGGAATAATAAAGTACATCGTGTCATACCATATCTTAACCTCATCTTACCTTATCCTATCTTATCTATCTATTATTAACCTTTCATGTCTTCCATCTCTCTCTCTCTCTCTCTCTCTCTCTCTCTCTCTCTCTCTCTCTCTCTCTCTCTCTCTCTCTCTCTCTCTATGTCTCTCTGTCTGTCTGTCTGTCTGTCTGTCTCTCTCTCTCTCTCTCTCTCTCTCTCTCTCTCTCTCTCTCTCTCTCTCTCTCTCTCTCTCTCCCTCTCTCTCTCTCAAGGCTACCAGGGGGCTATGTGTGACCAGAAGGCAGACCCCTGTGCCTCCACCCCCTGCCACAACAACGGTACCTGCTACGCCCAGGGCCCCGCGGGCTTCGGCTGCAGCTGCCCGGCCGGCTTCACTGGGCCCACCTGCGCCCAGCTGGTGGACTTCTGCGCCCTGAACCCCTGCGCCCACGGGATCTGCCGCAGTGTGGGCAACAGCTACCGCTGTCTCTGCGTCCCGGGTGAGATTATTTATGACTATTATCGTTGTCCTTTTCTGCGATTCTCTGAGACGGGTCCAAGGTATGCCTCTATGGTCCTGTCTGTTTAGAGATGCCTATTCTTGCTGTAAACCTCGTTTTTAAGGGCTTAGAAAGAGTGACTGTTTTGTGCCATAATCTTCCATTGAGAGGCAGTGAAGAAGGTTCAGCTGAACGAAGGTTTATTTTTAGATGTTAATGGCACCGGCGATGGCTGTATGCTGACACCAATTGAGTGGAATGATGACTAATCACGATGTGTTTTTCTCCTCATTTCCCTCTGCTGAGGCAAGGTGAAGGCATGATTGGACTGCCTGTAAAGATAATGTGATACACTATCTTTATTCCCTCCTCTCTGTTAGCCCCCCCACACACACACACACTGTCTGGCAGGCTGTGGTCCATGGGCCGGTGCACTTTATGACTTATGCTGTTCCATTATAACTCAGAGGTCGGAAATCCTGACTTCCTACTAGGAAAAATCGGCATGTCAACTCGGGTACAATTTGTCAACCTCCAGTTTAGCCTCCATGTCATTTGATGTCATTTCAACATGGCCACCCGCATCGCATACGGTGGGAAAAACATCCATTCTATAAGATTGTATGAATTTAAATCACATTTTTGACACATTTCTAATTTTCAACTTAGTATTCTTTCAGACCATAGGCATAGTTATTAGTAGGGATGCTAAGGACATGTCCCCACCAATGTCATGAAACCAGTAAATTGTCCACTGCAATCAAACTGAAAATGTATCTATAGAGACTAGTGTTAAAATTAACAAAATCATCTGACCTCCTCTTATAAAGTGAAACGACATCATCATCTGATCTGCAATGAACCGGCCAATCAACAACTACCTCTGAAAGTCTATATTTCAATGCGTTTTAGACATCTTTTAAGCGTCTATATTTCTATGTTTTTTTAGACATCCCACCCAAACCTAGCCTAGAAATCTAGACGCCCCTAGCGGCAGCAAATTTATTTTGCAGCCAGGGGGGTCTAGCACTTCTCCGTCATTTTTCTGTGCTGGAAACAGAAAATCTGTCAGGCCAATCACAGCGTGAGGGGCGGAGTCGGAAGCCAGGCTACCATGATGACAGAGTTGCGACAGTTCCGTGTTAGAGGTAAACAATGGCTGCTGCTGCTGGCTAGCAGCTCTCTTTCGACTCAGCTTTGGCCGCGACTATTCAAGACTTGAAGTTAACATTTTATTTCACTGTTCTTCCACAGTCCACCATACGGAACACTTCCCCATGGACTAATTTCCGTCGCTCTGACTACGTCACCTTCTTCGTTGCTCTGATTGGTTGTAGCGCTATCCTATTGCGTGCAGAGGGAACTTGAAAGACAACCGTTTATCCCGCCCACACTGCCAATGGAGCAGTGCCAGACCCTACATCTTTCTGATGTGGGTCTGGCTTGCCAGGCTAACCCAAACCCTAATCCTAAAAAAACCATGGAACCAAAAATCAACCAACCTTACCCTAAAACCCAAAACCAAACCCAAAAACCTAGCGCTAATAGTAAACCCAAACCCTAATACCAAACCCTAGAACCATAAACCAAACCCTAAAACCTAATCCTAATAGGAAACCCTAATCCTAATACCAAACCCTAGAACCATAAACCAAACTCTAAACCCTAACCCCAATAGGAAACCCTAACCCTAAAACCAAACCCAATCAATTTTGTGTAGTTTAACATTAGGGTGAGTGGTAGTTAGTGTTTCTTTACTAACTTTTTTCTGAATTTCAGGAAGCCTCAGAACCAATGTCTGTCTGATTGTTTTTAGGGACCTAATATGAAACCCTAACCCTAACCCTAACTAGGGATTTCTCCGAAAAAATATGTTGAACTTGGAACTGGGCCCAAATATAAGATCTCTTTTTTAATTTTATTTTTTATAATTGTCCAAGCCATATCTTTTTCAAACAAAATTCAAAAAATCTCAAAATTGGTGTGTGGACAACTCTGACAGTATATTTTAAGAATCTGTTGGCGCAACGTTAAAATATTATACAGTTTTTGCAGGAAAAATCTAACAAATCTGTTGCAATACCGGTGTTTTCCCTTGGGGGAGACATAGTCTGATATCCTATTCTTGGAAGCAATATCTCCAACTTGGAATCACCTGATCTCTCGATTTTTGGATCCTGAATTTGTAATATCTTAATTTTGGAACTCAGATTCTGAATTTGGAATATCTCATTTTTGGAAATTCTGTTCCAAAAACAGGTACAGATCATCTTATTGGAATTCCAAGTTTACATATCTCCCCATTATGAAACTTGGAAGATTTGTGATTTCTTTCCAATATATTTGTCTTTTTCCAAGTTTGGTAATCCCGCTAATGCAAAGATTCCAATTTAAGATACACAATCCCTAAACCTAACCCTAATTGGAAACCCTAACCCTAATTGGAAACCCTAAACCCTAACCCTAATATGAAACCCTATCCCTAATAGGAAACCCTAACCCTAATAGAAAACCCTAACCCAAATTGGAAACCCAAACTCTAATAGGAAACCCTAAACCTAATATGAAACCCTAACTCTAATTTAAAATCCTAATCCCAATTGGAAACCCTAATAGAAAACCCTAACTCTAATCCTTAAACCCTAACCCTAATTGGAAACCCTAACCCTAATATGAAACCTTGACCCTAACCCTAATTGGAAACCCTCAACCCTAATCCTAATAGAAAACCCTAAAACTAATTGGAAACGCTAACCCTAATTGTAAATCCTGACCCTAATAGGAAACCATAACCCTAATAGGAAACCCTAAACCGTAACCGTAATAGGAAACCCTAACCCTAAAACCAAAGAACTAAACTTTGTGCTAAAATTCTTTTGTGTGCACATCTCGTTTCATGCACACATTGTCCCCTCCAAACCTAAAACCAGAGATACGCTCTGTTTCAGACCAATTAGCATACCAATACAGTAGTTGGTTAAACCCATACAATTAAACATTCATGTTGTTATTAGCTGTTTTAAGAGTACATTTGTAAGTAAGCACAACACAACGTTTAGCGTGAGCATCCATGTTTTTCCAAATTTGTAGCTCGAACGCACATAGGTCTGAGATGACGCACTTCTCACTTCCGACTTCCCACCTCCGACCATAATTGAACGCAGCATTTATCTATTATTTGACTATTTCAGTTGTCCAATCTTCCTTCTGTGGTGTGACTTCAACGAGGCCAGCGAGACTGAGGAGGAGTAGAGATGAGGAGGGCGTTTCAAATGAATACTGTGCTCTGCTTAAGAAGAGAATGATTCTTTCATGTTTTTGAAAAAAAACCGACAAATCCCTTTTATTGAGAATGTGAGAATGAAATGAAAATTGAAATGTCGTACGGACAAATCATACAATACATTACGACATGTTCTGTATGCATTGCTTTAAATTCTTAATGAAATATATAGCATTTGAATCTTGAATTGGTGATTTAATTATAGATCTAAGCATGACTTATTTCAATACACATGACGTACATTTGTTTACATACACAAATGTGGAAAAATATCATATGTATGTATCCCTATCCCTATACTCTAGGCACAGTCTCCTCCTGGCCACCATCTTGAATGTTTCTTTGTGTTGTGGCTCTTCGTCTCTTTGTCTCTCTATCTGTTCAACCCACCCCACTCCCCTCCCATCCTCTGTCATCTGGTTGCCACGGTTGCTTTGCATCTGTTTGTGTGTGTATATGTGAGTGTGTGTGTGCATGCATGTGCGTCTGTGTATGCATGTGTGTGTGTGGCTTTGAGCGGTGGTTGTGGCTGTGACAGAGCTAGTTTGCCAGATGCTGTGGTCCAATCAAATAGTGATGCTCTGACAGGCCCGTCTAATGGGATCTCTGAGATTGGTGATTTGCAATTAGAGTCCCAGACATTACCTTACCGACACACACACAGACACGCACGCGCACATGCACACACACAAACACAAACACACAACACACACACACACACACACACACACACACACACACACACACACACACACACACACACACTTAGACAACAGATGGAATACTGATGAGGTAGATTAAAGGTCATAACACTGTGTATTTGTATTAGTGCATGTGTGTGTTTGTGTGTGTGTGTGACAAGTGTGTGTGTGTGCGTATGTGTGTGCGTGTGTGTGTGTATGTGTGTGCATGTGTGTGTGTGTGTCTTTTTGTGTCTGAATGCTGGTGTGTAAACTCCTCCCTGTATTATAACAGGGCTGCAAGGGATTTGACACAGAGAATGATCTCATTTACACACACACACACACACACACACACACACACACACACATACACACACACACACACACACACACACACACACACACACACACACACACACACACACATACACAGACACACACACACACACACACACACGCACACGCACATGCACACAGAATGACTGTATATGTTTGTGAATGCTGGTTTTGTGACAGAAGAAGAGCACCGCTGGGCGTGTGTGCAGACAGACTTCCATCTCCCCGCTGGCTGTCTCCATCTCCCCGCTAGCTGTCTCCATCTCCCCGCTGGCTGTCTCCATCTCCCCGCTAGCTGTCTCCCAGCTCAGAGGGGAGGCATAGCGGCCCACTCTCCCCAGCCCCACACAAGGCCGCCTTTGCCTGGGAAAGACACTTGACATTTCCCTGACATTCTCCTCCGAGGACCTGGAGGGTTTCAGCCAAGGCTTCTCGTTTATACCACTTTCCCTCATCAAACAACCGCGTTAGCTATAGGCCACCATGCCACGTTAACTTTCCTTTCCTTTTACACACACCCACGAGCACGCACATGCACACGCACACACACACACACACACACACACACACACACACACACACACACACACACACACACACACACACACACACGCACGCAGGCACGCACGCACACATACATACATACACCCACGCATACATGCACACATCCACACACATACACACACACAAGTGAGGGATGATTCTGCCAGTCATCCTGGAGGCAGGATTAATCGAAACAAATTATTGTGAGCTGGAGGGAGAGAGGCATTGAGAATCAGCAAAGCATTCTACAGAATGCTAAAGGCTATCAAAACATAAGGCTACAGGCTACAGTCTAGCAAAACATACAAAAAAATGGCCTGCCAGTAGGTATCAGTAGTTTCACCCAATGGTATACATTTTAGTAGGTACAGAAAGGTCGGGTGCCGATAGCGTATCCTATCTCCAGAATCTATTGTCTCATGTCTTGGCAATGTCATACCCACGTTGTAATCCTCCAATATTAGCATCATCCACCAGTTCTCATCACTCATCTCGGCGCTTCTTGTTCTCACTTCACACCAACCTGTCACTATGACGGTATATCGTTTAGTCGCTGGTGTTCTCGCAGGTACATCATTGTCCTTTAAAATAAAACGCTCTGTTAATTTGCTGCAGTCTGCCACCAAAAAAAAGCAAAAGCAAAAAAAAAGAAAGAAAAAAAGATGACTTTAAAGTCAGTTGACGTGTGTGTGTGCGTTGACCTTGGGAGATGCATGATGTTCTGACGTCACGCGCTTTTTTTTTTTCTTCCCTCCCCTGCATCAATACGCAGCTGCCATCCAATGGTGGACATGGTGCACTGCATTTAATTTAGGAGACCGTCCCAGCATGAGGAGATGTGCAGGACTGGACTGTGGCTTCACAGATACATAGTCACATAGACTGATAACATTGATTTTTTATTTTATTTTTACAGTTACAGTTTGTGTCTCTGTGTTCTGGAAAGGGAAAGGAAACTGAAAGGGGATTCAGCAATGTCTTGTCATCTACTAGTACATTAGGGGGCATAACTGCATTAGGCTTCAGTTTAGTACTCTGTGCTGTTAACATTAAACAGTTGCTTTAATTACAAGGACCGGACGTGTTAAACCCCGTGTGACTACAAAGAAACTGGGTTCAGTGAAGGTCATAGAGGAGAGGAGAGCGGTAGAGGAACAAAATGGAGGGACGGTTGAGTAACCTTGTGATTCTGTGTGATTTGTCCCATTTAGGCTACCATGGCCTGTACTGTGAGGAGGAGTACAATGAGTGTCTGTCTGCCCCCTGCCAAAACTACGCCACCTGCAAGGACCTCATCAACGCTTACGAGTGTGTGTGTACACCGCAATTTGAAGGTAAGTGTGTGTGTGTGTGTGTGTGTGCTCATGACGCTTGTAATGCTAATGGCTGCAGCAATAATGTATGCATCGTTGCAGTTATTTTAGTGTGTAATATCTCTGTATATCATTATCTAAGTAAGAAACGTTCCTAAGTGATATTGATTGCCTAAGTGTTCATTTTGTGTGTGTGCGTGTGTGCATGCACATGCACATGCACATGCATGCATATGAATGTTATGTGATCTGTGTTTCCCTGGTAGGAAGACACTGTGAGATCTACAAAGACCCCTGCCTGAAGGTGCACTGCCAGAACGCGGGCAGCTGTGAGAGCACAGGCCTCAATGCATCGTGCGTGTGCCCACCAGGATACACAGGTAGGTGCCCACTCACCTAATCTTTATACCCTCCATGCCAGGAGTATATATATATATATATATATATATATATATATATATATATATATATATATACTTTATTTCATTAGTCCCAAACCTTTCAAATGAGGTCAGTTCATCTGCAGAACATACATAATGCATGCCCCCTTCGGCAGCAATGCATACATAACATTGCGTTGCATTTAAAACTCCTTTCCGGGGGCTGGGAAAGAAAGGCTGAGGCTTGTTCTGCTATGAAGTCGGAGCTAAATGAAACTGAATTATGTTCCCTGCCGGGGGACCTTTAAAGACCAACTGGGGTTTCTGACAAGATTCACCGTTTTGGCCCTGTCGTTCAAAATGATCATTATCTCCACTAGCCTGTAGTGAACCTGTCTCCCACCCAATCAGGGGAGAGCTGCGAGGTGGATGTCAACGAGTGTGAGAGCAACCCTTGTCACCACGGCGGCACCTGCATCGACCAATCAAACAGCTTCACCTGCCACTGCCCCCCCGGCTGGGTGGGCCTCAGCTGTGAGATCCGTAAGTCACCCCGTCGGAGGACCCCACGATGAACTGTTACATCTAAACACAGGCTACGTCAACATGGGCTTGTGTGTTTATTCATGTGTGTGTGTGTGTGTGTGTGCATACATCTGTGTGTGTGTGTGTGTGTGTCTCTGTGTGTGCATAAGTGCATGTGGGTATGTGTATTTTGTGCATAAATGTGTAAATGTGTGTGTGTGTGTCTGTGTGCACGTACATGTGTGTGTGTACATGTGCGTGAATGTGTGTGTGTGTGTGTGTGCAGACCTGCAATGGAAGCCGGCGCACCCCGACGACAACCTGACCACCATGCCGCGCCACTCGCTTTACATCATCATCGGCGCCCTGTGCGTGGCCTTCGTGCTCATGCTCATCATCCTCATCGTGGGCATCTGCCGCATCAGCCGCATCGAGTACCAGGGCTCGTCCCGCCATGCCTACCAGGAGTTCTACAACTGCCGCAGCATCGACAGCGAGTTCAGCAACGCCATCGCCTCCATCCGCCACGCCAGGTCAGCCATGCGGCTCTTCTCCTCCCTGGATGCTTACTTTATACCGCTGGAAGTTTTTTTACGCACCACAGACCTGGAACAAACTTCCAGAACGTAAAGACTTCATTATTTTAAATCAAAACAATTTGTTTTGTCAGCAGCGTTTTATTGAAAAATGTGTCTGCAGTGCTATTTATTCTCTAACCCTCCGACTATTGTCTTTTAATGATTGTCCTTTTAATGTTTTTACGTGTTATTTCTTCCTTTGTAAAGCACTATGAAATGGCCTTGTGTTTGAAGGGTGCTATGTAAATAAACGTGCCTGGCCTTGAAGTTCAAAAGGAAAATAAATCTACAGCTCGGTTTGTCTCTGAACTCACCGTAAGCCACCTTGGATAAAAGTGTCTGCTAAATGCCTAATACTCATACTAATTGTATATGTTTTGTCTTTAGGTTCGGCAAGAAGTCCAGGCCTGCGATGTATGATGCCACTCCTATCACATACGAAGACTACAGCCCTGATGACAAGCCTCTGGTCACCCTCATCAAAACTAAAGATTTGTAAAAGAAAATATACAAATTAACCAGGGGAGCTCACAACCAGATCACATTTACAGTATATCCACACACATTCAGAATACACACATACAAAAGTACAAAAGTATGTACTCTTTAGAGTAAAAGTAAATATGTATTTCTTTAGAAAAAAATAAATAAACAAAGCAGCAGAACAAAATTGAATGTAGAGCGGGGGAAGAAATAAAATAAAATGAAATAAAAAACACAAAAGTATAGTTAAGTAGTTTACAAAAAAGAGCAAAAATGGAATTTGATACGTATATTTTCAAAGTCCATGATAAGGCTATGTTGTAGCATAAAAGCATCCTTTGCATTTCATTTAGTTTTGTCGGTTATGGCGGTCGAACGTGCCGTCCACATTGTTTAGGGTCTCGGCTGTGCAATAGGAGAGCGCCGGTAGTCCCCCCCACCAGACCTTGTGTCCGGACGTAGGGCCCAGCCAAACACCAAAAACACACAATTTCCAATTATCGACTTAGCAGGTGGTGTTGAAAGCTGTCGTTGCAGGTGTTGTTAGAAATAGATGCACCTCTCGTAGTGCATACACTGTATGTCTTTCTCTATTTAAAAAGATGTGCAGTAGGCCGCCGTACTCAGTGCATGGGTATAGATTTGATGTTTTATTCAAGTTCTTTTTCAGAGAACTCTCTTCTGGTATTTTTCCGTTGTGGTTGTATATCTGTGTGTCACATTTGTGCCACTGTTTTTTATTTATTTTCTCTTGGGCAACTTGTGGTTGGTAGATCAAACTTAAAAAAAAATATGTAACAAAGCAACCGTCCAGTGAGTGCTGATAGAACATGCATTTTTCCTTTTATTTCGTAGTTATTGCTGTTTGCACCATTGACTGCACTATACTCAAGGTTCTGTACAAGTAAAGCGTTAACAGTGTTGAATAGTTCCTTCAAGAGGGTCCAACTGCAGATGGGCTGATTGTCTGTCAGGGGTGTAGGCTAAAGGGGTGTTGTTGAGCGAGGGAGGAGAAATGTCGGAAAGAAGGGTTACGAGATAATTAAAGAGCATTGAAGGCTTAAAGAGCCACACGATCAAGTTTGAGTTTCCTGCGGTCTGAAGGTCTTTTCTAAGATTGAAAAAACTACCTGAGAGTAGCTGATGTTGCTGCTCTGACGTGTGCATCTGTGGAAAAGCGCTGTTTTACTTTGCTGAACATTGAGAAATCAGTGCGTACCGAAAAATATAATGCTCTATTAGAAGAATAGAGATAAAGAACAATAATACATTTTATTTGTATTGCACTTTTCCAGGTACTCCAAGACACAACAAAGACACACTTTTGTTTTGTTTTGTTTACTTTTCACAAAACTAAACAAATGAACAACATGATTTGAACAAACCAACGAGTTACAAAATGTTCCTTTACAAAATGTTCCTTTACAAAATGTTCCTTCCGATGACCTTCAGAATGCAGAAAATTCACAAAGGTATAATTGCGAGTGTGTGGTTACTTTCGAGAAAGGGATGGTTGTGACAACGACTCGGTGTGTGTGTGTGTGTGTGTGTGTGTGTGTGTGCTTCTGTGTCGTCTGCAGTTGGACATCTTTGTCTGTGCCTCTGTGTCATTGCGCTCAAGGCCAAGCCAAGTGATGGGTTTGTCAGTAGGGCCTGTGAGACATCACATCTCTCTTCTCTTTTCCTTTGTTATTTCCAAGACAGAGACCACATGTCTACCTATTATCTATGTTGAATGATGTACTAAATAAAGTTCCAACTTAACACAACCTATGCCCCTTTACGTGACTTATTTATGCAACAAGCGCTTCTTTTATAAGAGCAATGCTATCGCACAGTCCACACACACGCGCACACACACACAGGATCACAAAGTTCACAAAATAATTTATAACATTGAGTCACATTTAAAAAAGAAAGGTTTCCACAGCAGGATTCTATAAACATCTGGTATCAGGTGGTTTCACCTTACAGATTGGACTGCCATCTATGAGTTATAGATAGCCCTGGTACTTGTGGTCTTGATTTGAAGGCCAAGTGTTGTAATCATTGACCTTTCCCCTCTGTGGACCCTGGCGCTCTCTATTTAGCCTTGAGTCCCACAACACGTCTCCTCTTATCAGCTCCTCTCATCCACACCACAGCATGATGGAGTGGTGGGTAGAGACGGACTGACAGGCGGGAGGATGGAGGGAAAAACACTATCTATTTATCCATCTATCTAGATAGATAGTCTTTCCCTCCATCCACCCACTCTATCTATCTATCTATCTATCTATCTATCTATCTATCTATCTATCTATCTATCTATCTATCTATCTAGAATCTAGATAGATAGATAGATAGATAGATATACAGATAGACAGACAGACAGACAGACAGACAGACAGATAGACAGATAGATAGATAGATAGATATGTGTGTGTTTGTGCACGCCATCCATAGCACACATCTGTGTGTGTGTGTGTGTGTCAGCATACATGCACCTGGGTGTGTATTTTTCTTTTGTGTGCATGTATATGTGTATGCATATGGGAACTTGTGAATAGTATTTACCATGATTTACTACATAGACTAAGTACATAATAATAAAAAAGAGTCAATAGATTCAGGAACAACTTTAAACCATACTGGTAAACAACTCCACTTGGCAGTTTACTTTTTCCTGGTGTTTTTTTGCGGGTTAGGAGTCAGACTCTTTTTGTGCCTTGATACAACCAAACTTTACTGCCTTCCCACATGAAAACAATGGCCATGCTATTTGTCTTGCTTTCATATGGTCAGGAAAAATAAAAATGTCCCCCATATACTTGTTTATTGCTGCGGTTGCTCAGGAGTCTAATCTGAGACATGATTAAGATTAAAAAAAAAAAAAAGTTTCATTTGGTGAACTGAGGTTGAACCGCCGCGGACTTAATTACACCACACAAAATGTATATAGTGATTGTATAAACTGTTTAGTTTAGTTTAACAACATCCCCAGCACTGCTGTCCTTCCCTAACAATAGAGTGGTGCAGGGATGATGTATTTTTGTAGGCCAACCCGGAAGTGAGCGTCGCCCTGGGTTACCTCGACAACAAGCCAATGGGTTTTCCATTGGATTTTGCATTATTGCAGAAAATAAGCTCTGTGGCAAACAAAAGTTTATGATACTCACACGCTTTGTTAAGCAAGATAATCTTCACCAATGAACACTACTTTTATGATTTTTAAAGCGTAAATGCAATTTGCCAGAAGTTTTTAAGCTTCAAAATTCACGAGTGGGGTATTTACTGACATATTTTATGTCGTAGAACAAAACGTGTAAATCTCTTAAGCTTGTGTAAAACCACAGACCTTATTTCAACCATCTAACCAAAACCCATTCAAAAAACCCATTGACTTCGAGACGAGGGAACCGGAAGTGCCAAAATGCTAACGGATTTCCGGGTTTTAGGACTCATTCCTGCACGCAATATTTTTTTCCCCAGGATGGTAGGTGGGAAGGTACCGCCTTTTTCGCCTCTGATTGGCTAGAAGGGCTCTCGCCTGATTGGTTATTTGATTTTGCCGTGAAACGTCATCTCACGTTCCTGTCAGGCTGTCGGCTAGTCTGTTCTGATCGTCTTTACAACAGAAGTAAACAAAGTCGATCCAACAGTACTAGGTTTAAGGTTAGTAACCAAAACCCTAACCTAACCCTAGCCCTCTAACCCTAACCCTCTAACCCTAACTCTAACCTAACCCTAACCCTCTAAACCAGGGGTGTCAAATGTACGGCCCGTGGGCCAGAACCGTCCCGCCAAAGGGTCCAATCCGGCCCACTGGATGACTTTGCAAAGTGTGAAAATTGCAGAAAATCATTCATTTGGTTTGCAAGGCAGGGGATAACTCAACCTCTTCCTCAATAGCTTCCACTTTAGTTGGTGTGGTGATGCCAACATTACTACACAGGATTGGAAATGTATGTAAAATTAAAATAATTTGAATCTCGACAAGTTGTTCAAATCATAAAGAAGTAAAATACAATATTGTTGTTCAATTCCAAAATACATGTGACTAGGTTTTGTGCCTTTGTAGAGCTACTGTGATCTGTAAATTGTAATGCACATGTAATGACAGTAGACTGAAATGCACTTATTTTCTCAAAATGTATGTCTTCTATTGACACTAAAATAAATGGATGTGAATACCCTATAAATAACAACACCTCCAAAGTTTTACTGGTCCGGCCCACTTGAGATCAAATTGGGCTGTATGTGGCCCGTGAACTCCAGTGAGTTTGACCCTGCTCTAACCCAACCCTAACTCTAACCTAACCCTAACCCAACCCTAACAACAACAACAAACAAACAAACGCGTTTCCCCTTTTTCTAACCGTCAGCGCCCTCTGGCGGCGGAGCGCGCGCTGCAGGCGGGCGGAGCAACACACTCCTCCCTCCCTCCTCTAACGACCCTCTGCTTGTTGGCTCCGCCGCCCGTTCCCCCCTCTCTGCTCGGCTCGGACTGAAGGAAGGAGGCGGGAGGGACGCGGCGGCCGCAGCAGCAGCAGCAGCAGATGTGAGCTGGACTACAACGGAGGAACAAGCAGGAAGAAAAACACACACGCATACACACACCTCCTTGCACACGTCGTCTTAATATGTGGCAGCCTGCGTCGGAGCGATTGCAGGTAAGCCGAACGTGGGGTGGGTGGGGGGGAGAGAGGGAGAGTGAGAGACGGCGCGACGCGACGCTGTGTGTGTGTGTGTGTGTGTGTCTCAGCCATTGCACAGCACAGCATAGCCCACCGCGTCGGGGGGTTTGTAGCCTTGCAGACCCGCTGCGTGTGTTGCAGGGTGTAGATATAGGCTGCAACAAGGCCCACCTTTGTATCAAAGAGTCGCTCTTTTTTCCTTTTCTCCCCCCCTCAAGTGCAGTGCAAGAGAAACAGTGGTTTTGAATGGTCTAGAGTCCACCTCTCTCTCTGTCTCTGTCTGTCTCTGTCTCTCTCTCTCTCCTGCCTCCCCTGGTGGCTCCCATTAGGCCTACTGGTTAATGTGTTAAGGGCATACGAGGCTGTAGACCTGTGTGGCCACACTCACAGTCACCTTGGTTTTTTTAGTCCCGTTTTATGATGTGGTAAATGAATGTGGGGTTTAAATTGTAAATTTGTACATTTTAAATATATATATATATATATATATATATATATATATATATATATATATATATATATATATATTTAGTTAGTTAGTTAGTTCACATCTAAAGCAGTATGGGCGGTAGGCCTACATCTGTTGATGGGCCTATTAAGGCCATTAAGGTTAATAAGGCACTTTATTTTAATTTTTATATTTTTATTGTGCTGGAACAGAGCCAAACATCCGACCGTATAACCCACTCCGCCCATTACCTGTTAATGGGAATAATAATAATAATAATAAAAATAATAATAATTAAAAAAAAACAATAATAATAAGTACAATAAATAAATAAAACAATAATAATATATATATAATCTTTGGTAATTAAATACAAATGAATAAATAATATTTAAAATTTTTTTTAAAACAAATGTTAATGACACGTAGTTGTGGTGGTCTCCAGGGGCGAAGGGGGCAAGCCGCGCTCCGAGGCCGGCTTCACGTCCCCAGCATAATGCTCTCCAGATGTGGGGTCTCCGCTGCTCGCCAAGTCAACTTGCACAATCTGCTGCGCTCGCAGCGCCAGGCGTCAAGACGATGAAATCACAGCAGAGAGCAGGAAAACAGCCCACCACGTTGGAGGAAAGGTCTGCTGTTTTCAAGGGACTTGAAGTCCTCTCCACTTGACTTAACCCCAGAGTTTAATGCGGCGTTGAGTTGTGGCTTCATTTTAACAGCGGAATGCGTGACTGGCCCAATTATTTCCGTTTTATGTTTCTGATTTTTTTTTCCTCCTAAATATCAAGAAATTGGGAGCTCCTCCTTTCCATATTTTCTTCATTATGAGTGAGGTTTCAAAAAAGCGATCAAGACAGCGCCACTCTTTTGTGGGATTTTGTCTTCAAGTCCTCCGGCCCCTGGGTTTTGTCAGTGTGGGGTCCCTACCCCTCACCAGGGCCTCCTCCTCCTCCTCCTCCTCCACCTCCACCTCCTCATCCATTCACTTCAGACAATGTTACAAAAGATGTTGACATGTTGCTCCTCGCTCAGTGGACTGCAGTGTAGATTACATTGAGCGGTGCTCTCTGTGATGACAATGATGGAGCGCACATTAACAATTCCTGAAAAAACGGCTGACCGCCTCAAAAATGTTGTTTATGGTTTCCACTCGACACGGCCTGCTCGGCGTCTCGTGTGCTTGTGTGTTGTTTTCCCTAGTCATGCCTTGTCTGATGGGCGAGGGATGTGCTAACGTTAGTGGTCTGCGTTGCAGCTATGGGATCTCATAAATGATCGTCAGACCACTAACGTTAGCACGTCCCTCGCCCATCAGATATCTACTGTGTTTTTACACTTCATGGCTCCCAAATAATGGCAATAGAGAGCAGCCATGTTGCATACGAAAACCTGGAAACTGTATTGTTGCCACAGAATGTGCATGTGGCCATTTCCTTTTTCTTTTTTTGTCGTCATGGCAACAAGCATCCACTGTGAACCCTTTCAACAGATGTTGTCATGCTTCGCTTTTCCGTGCCAGAAATGGCAGTTGGAAGACATGAGGTATATAGCAGTATTGCCTAGTGCCTACTTATTTTTTATGTTCTGTTTTGTCTTATTTAACCATGGCGTCTATCTACAGTTTTCTCTCCTGTTTCCATAGCAACGAGAGGGGGAGAGAGAGAGAATACTCTCCTTGTGTTTTGTCATGGCTTCACGTCTCCTTTTTATACCAATGGTATTAAGCCTCTACAAATGTCCTGGCAAAAACAGGAAGTGTTAATGTTGAATTGCCCGTGCTCTGTTTCCGCCTGATGTCTATACACCCCCCCCCATCCAGTCTGTGTCTTCCTCCCTTCCTCCCCTCCTCCTACTTCTCTCTGACCACATCCCTCAATCAGTCTGAGAGGCCCGTTCTCCATGGCACTTAGCAACTGTATCAGTTCAAGTGATTGCACAATGTGTGCTGGTTCACTGACAGACGCATGCAGACACGGTTCCCCTTTTACCGTCTGCTTCTGTCAGCAGCTTGTTCGGAAACCAGAGGATGTTTTTTTTTGCCTTGTTTGTGAACCTGACAGACAAAGGCACCCAGTTTTCTCTGAGAAGCAGAAATAGCCCGGTGAGGGCCAGCATCAAACCGCCACATTGGGTCTTTCTCAGTTGACTGTCATTGTGTATATTTCTGGCTGTCTGCGTCTTTCTGTCCTGGCCGGTTTTGCTCTATTTCCATTTGTTTAGTTTCCCCGGCTGTCCTTGATTCCCACTCTGGTCTTGTCTCCGCGTTGGTCGGCTGCTATGGTTGTTTTTTATTTTGTCTTTCTCTTCTTTCTTTTACCTTTGTGTCAGGTCTCTCTCAGTCTGTTAGGACAGACTGTGACCTATTTGGCATCAGGAACCAATTGGTGGAACTGGCATAGTGTTCTCATAGTGTTGACTTTTACCAATCTAGTGTCACACAGAAATGTCTCTAAAGGCTTTTGGTTTTGGCTCTAAATCCGTAGCAAACTTGCATAATGCAACAGTTTGCACCATTTGCTTTTTGTCTCCCTTTTTATTTTTGTTTTTCAGACTTTCGAAACAACTTAATGACCTAATGACGCTTGCATTCGTTTAAGTGATTTTCATGTTTTGTTTTTATTGCTGTAGACTTGGGGAAATTGTTCACTTTGTTGGATAGGATAGGATCGGGTCGTGCCCTTTTGTCAATGAACACATTTATGATCAAGTGGATTTTGTAGATATTCTCAGACAGCTTATTTTCAGTGTTTTTCCCAAGACGGCACTTTTTATGTGTGTTGTTAAAATGGAGAAGCCGAGCAGTTTGTGGTCCATGTCATTTGCGAACGGATTGGATGTGTTCTGCTGTTGTTTTCTGCTGTTGTGTGGGCTGTTTAAAGACATGGGGGTGGGTAAGCTGTTTGCGTCAAAGAGTTGGTGATTCTTTTATTGCGAGCCGGAGATTGCCACCCCCAGGATCTTTTTTGGACGCATCAGGGCCCACTTCCTACTAACCCACCAATCACAGCTTCCCATCTTCAACCCTCCCACTTGTTACACGGATTTCCCTCCAATCAAGGGTCTGAAGCAGTGGGCTTTGCCTCCTCTTCTTGCCCTGGTCGAGACCTTCTTCAGCCCCTCCTCATGGTGTAGGCCATTCAGACATGTTTCCTCTCGTAAACTGTCCGAGGATCAGAGGAGGGTGGCAGTAAACACACAGAGGGGCGTCCTTGCAGTGTTACTGCAGCCCAGTCTCAAGCATGCCGTGAACTTGGGGTTGCTTGTACATTTTTTAGCAATCTGCGTTCATCATTTTAGACGTACGTTTATACAGGCACAAAAATCTACACCTACACTATTTTATTTGGCAAGTCCTGCACTTTTTGATTTGTGAAATGAATAATGACCATGTCAAGGTCCAAGACTAAATAAAAAGATGCCCCTGCTTCTGTCTCTTCGTCTGTCCGAATGTAAACATACAGTGCAGGACATAACTGGGTGCCTGCTCCTAATAAAGGCATTGTGGACATCATGTTTCCCTAGAGATGTCATTTGAGTTGAGCGAAGACAAAAATAATGGTTAGGAATTTGTAACGTTTCACACAATTGCATGAAAAGCACACTTTATTTGCCGTGAGGGCAGCTTTTCTTGAAACGTGGGGGATGTCTTCATATGCAGACTAATAAATCTTAGTGGTTTGTGACATGGTTTTGCTTGGCCTTTCACATCTACTCTTTAGGGGTCTCGTTGCGGACACTAGTTCTTAGAAAGAATGTCGCCTCCTGTTCTTGGAGGGAGTTGGGACAATAGTGGTTGTGCTTTTTCCACCCAAACATAACAACAACATTTAACCAACAGACGACAGACAACAAGCCAAGTCTGTTACCATACTAACAAGTTATGATTTTTCCCAGTAATCAGAGTCTTTTTGTACAATTCACTCACTGATCTCCATCTAATGTATCTTGACCGATGGCTGTGGTCATTTTCTTACAGCATAAAGGTTTCAGATCTTTGACTTATGCAAAGCTAAGTCAAAGATCTGTTATCTGCTAGGATTTCTTTACAGTCACATGGATCAAAGTCTGTCTTTATTGAGTATAATATTGTAAGGCCTGTTTTTACTCCTTATGGAAAATAGCAGTTCTAACTCCGTTCCAACTTTACTGATCAGTGATTAGGGTTTTATTTGCCATTATCAAACTGTTTTGGGGGGTTTCGCTGACCCTTGATACCAGTTGCAGTTGAGTTGCAACACATACACATTGCCAAAGAGACACGCAGTTTATGAAGCACTGTCAAAATAATTTCTTTTGATTGCAAGAGAGGGATTACCCTTGTAAGGGATTTTAAAATGGTGCAACATCGTCTTAGTATAGAACCAACACAATAAATGAAATTCAAGACTGCGGGGACTGTGGAGTCTTGTCTCGCTAGTACCAACGCTAGGCAGATGTACAACATCTGGAACACAGCTCTGACCACTCTTTTATCTCTATGGGTCGTGTGTGTGTGTGTGATTAAGTACAAAGTAAGTTTGTGTGAGGACACATGTGCGTTCATCAGGGTACTATAACATCATCCGCATACCATTTGTATTTTCGTTTAACATGAGGAACGGGAAGAGGTTTCTGCAATATTGTTGCCATCTTTTTATTGTTTGCTGGGGAATACAGCAGAGGCCAGTACTTCACATTAGTTTGTTAGCAGACTAAAAACTAGCATGTCGAGAGTATTATTGAATGCCATTTTTATAAGCCTTGAATGAATGCATTGGATGGGTCTTCTTGATTTTGGTTAAAAGCAGCTTGACATTTAAAACTCTGAATTGGCTTTTGGGGTGACTTGGGTGGGGGGTTGTCCTCTGCCACTGACCAAGTTTATGCTTGACTTTACCATGAGATTGACTCGACCCTCTCTCACGTAAAATGTGCTCACTTCAGGGTCTGAAAAAATTTGTACTCGACATCTGTGACCTGTTATAGTCATCAGTCTGCTGGAACCCCCCCCCCCACCACCACCACCACCACAGCGGTCATGCCTGAATGCCTACCTACATTATCAGATGTAATGTCTCACAACAAATGTTTAGACGGCTTTAGACGATAATTCTGTATTTACGATAAATGCAAACTTTTTGTTCACAGCACAATATTCAAGTCCTTGCGTTTGTGTTGTTTTTATTATTTAATTCACATCATTCTGCAATTCTAATGTAGAACTTAGTTCCCATTCTAAGTTTGATCAAGCCCTCAAAATTATAATAAATGGTAATTTATTGATATTCTATAATGAAGAGTTGTCAAATATGTATAATATTTGTACATTTTATTTGTATATTTGCTTAAATGGACATCACAAATGTCTACACATCTCACATTCTTCAGTGATTTCCTGTTCAAAAAGGTGCAATACTGTGAATACCAGTTATATAATTTTCACAATTTTGGAGCCAAGTTCTCATAATTCTGTCTCTAGAGGATCTGGAAAGAATTTGGTCTGTTTAACAAATGTGGAAAATTAGGGCCATGTTTTGACGGTTTTGTATTGCATTTAAAAATACTATTTGTATCCTTAGAGGAATCACAACATTGCGTTGTGTTTTTAAATGAACTTGACTAAAACGGGTTCTCCCCATCATTCATTGAAATCACATGTAGACATTTTATAAAGATAAACAACTCCATTGCACTGCATAAACTCGGGTGAAATTGGGTTATGAGTGTATCTAACAAAGAGGATATTGCACAGCCCATAAATATATGCTGAATGTACTCTATTTTAATCTAGCAGGACTAACGTTACCAAAGTGTTGTTTTTACCCTGTCCATCTAGAGCAGGGGAGAAACCGGATCTATATTCTAGCAGGCATACATGGCACCCATTTTACATGTCACAATGTCTGCCTGGCTATTAACTGGTTGTCTGCTGCATTTGAAAATGGAAAGATATGTCTACACCATTGTTTTGAAATGGCCCCTCTGAAAACCTCTAGTGTTGGATCCGGTGTTTGGACTTCAGGCATGAAAGGCGTATCAACACTGACACGGGGATCCAGGGCACTTCCGCTGTGGGGTGGACTGCACCTTCCAGGAACACATGTCGCATTAAAGTATGAAATCCATCCAGCGATGTCGGCGAAGGGTCCAGATGTGTACCAAACAGTAGAGGGATTGACTTTCAGTGGGCTTTTTTTTTTGGTAGTGTTGGGCATCTGCTGCTGCAAACGGTATAAACACAAGTATAATGTTGGTAAAACTGCGTGTGAAAATTCCAAATAGAAAACGTCGTAAACCTCAAGCCTGTGAAACCAAATGAAGAAATATGGCAGGCGATGGATAGACTGCCTCTACATTTTTGTAGGTTTTATAAAAATTATTAAAAAACAACGGAAAACAAAACAACTTGATTTATCTACATGATGGTATCAGCGTTAAAGATGAGCTTATTGTTTTCAAGGCTTGCCTTCAGGTTACCCTCCCCACAAAGTTTGTAAAGCAATTTGCGTCCTAAAGACCAGAAAACCACAACTACATAACCACAATTACTCATACATTGCCACCATTTTACTAAAAGCTGTTTTTTCCAAACCACCACTTCATCTCTCGCTTTTTTTTCTTTTCTTTGAAACACCACCCGAAAAGAAGAAAGTATGTGTTTGTGACAAAGGGCCAAGGGTGCTCATTGGACACGGTGTTTTTGTTTTCTGGTAGAAGCCTCCGCTACTATCCCATAACTTCAAATGTATGTAAAAATAAATACATTCAATCAAAATGAATAATTAAATACAGATCAAAATGAAATTCATAAAAGCGAGTCGGTATCCCTCTGATGTAGTCGTTCTCTCTTGGTGGGGGGTACGGGGGCTGTATCACTGTCCCTGCAACTTAACCACCACCACCCCCCCAACCAGCTCACCCCTGCGACCGCAGGAATGCCTGCCGCTGCGTGGAAGCCGTAAAGCGCTGACACGGAGGTCAGCGAGCATTACACACATGTGGCTTTACTTTCACAACTCCTTCGCCCTGTTTACTCCTCCTCTGCCCTCCTTTTGTGTTTTCCATCCTCTCACTATCCGTCATTACACGCACACCTCGCCCTTCTTCTCCCCGCCCGCCCGCCCTTTCCCCGCTAACTACTCACCTCTAACGTCCACCTTTTCCCTTCTGTTTTTAATTTTTTACTGTTCTTATAAACGGTCTCCTACAGTGAGTGTGTATGCCATTGCGGTCCTTATGATCCATGGTGTTTAAATTCACCGCTAATTGGAAATGTCTTCTCTTAAAAAAAGTAATATCATTGAGATGGCGTCTCCCTATTTAAGTACCGTGAAGCAATAGGTTCTTTGTTAACAAATTGAGAATTGTTTTACAACCACTACCACAAGAGTTTATTTTTTCATCACTTGAAAATGCTTCCAATACCTGCAGGTGCAACCAACGTCAAACCCGATACCTCGACCAAACTATCCATTTGAAATGTTTTCGCGGCTGTAACCAAACCGCCGCCATTCACTGTGCAAGCCAGGCCCAAGTCCGTTGGCCCCGGCAGACATACCAGAGGCCTTTTAATTTCTGCTGAAGTTGTGAAAGTCCAGATTTCATTAGCCGCTCGGTTTTGTCTTGGTTATTTAGAGGAAGCCCAGAAATTCCTCCGTCTTGCGTCTCGCCTGGACCAGACTGAACATGTGGTTGTGCTTGGTCTCTTGGAGCTATAGGAACTGCTATCCTACACAGAGCCGACGGCCCACAGGCCCACACCTCCTGTTATGATGGCACTTCATACGCCCAGCTTCTCTTCATGTGCGCTCCAAATTCAGCCGATCGATTCTGTTTTGCTTGGACTCTACACGTGGACATCACTTCTGTTATTGTTATTGGAGGGAAACTGCCGCTACTTCTATTAAAAAGTAGAAAAATAGTCCCGTTCCAAAAACTCAACTCTCTCTCAATAAACTCCAAGCATATCTTGTGGAGGCAGACAAAAACTCTGAAGATGATGAGCCCTCTGTCCCCGTATCTCTTGCACATTCCTCTTTCCTGTCTGCGTGCCCTCAGAGTTGCTCAATGTTTTCCCATGGCCAGAATAATACAAACCCCTCCATATTTTCATTGTCTTCCTGACTTGATTCACATGTTTCCAGACTTGGTTGTGTTTTTTTTCCAGAGCTGTGTTAAGCAACCCATGAGCTATTCTTGGGCTGCCTGGATTGACCCTCAGACCACTGTAGTTTAAAGTCCACCCCCTCTTGTGTTCCTCAGCACTTCCAGACCATGCTGAAGACCAAGCTCAATGTGCTGACGCTGAGGAAGGATCCTTTGCCCACGGTGATCTACCACGAACCCGAGGCCATCGAGCTGTGCTCCACCAATCCGCATGCTAAGAGCAGGACTCACGCCGGATACAAGGTAGTATACGCTGATAATTGTTGGCGAATGTAAAACTGTTTTGGCGTTTGTTTCATTCATTTCCATTGACGACAAAGGATGTTTGTGTCTATAAACGAATTTGTATTCCACGTGCTCTGGTAGAGTGAGTCTCTCTGGTTTTAGCCAATGAGTTGTGAGAGTCACAGAGTGCTCAATACTAAAATCAACACTTACAGAGAAGAATAGTGTGTGTGTGTGTGCGTGTGCGTGCGTGCGTGCAAGCGATCCTTCCTATGTGCTACTAATTTAGAGCATTATTCATTTTGTTTAAAAACAAACTGAACATGCTCCAATAAAGGATGTATTGCAACCCAGATATGCTGCGAAAAGCGGAACAAATACTGTTGTTTGTGTTTGTTGGACCACTGTGTGTTAACATATTACGAACGGATACAAATATGTGCATATGCGTGGACACAGATGGGGCTGTGAAACATCAGCAGCACTTCCGAAATGCTCCAGTGGTCCACCTCTAAAAATGTAGATGTGGTACTCAGTTGGCCAGTGTTGACTGAGTCCATAGGTTTGGTTTTACCACCAGAAAGAGTCCAGACTTTGCTATGCTGGATTTCACTGGCTAGAAAGAACATTGGTAGTTCAGCAGTACATTACATACACATGAGATGGTCACATCAGGTTTTCTAGAGACAGAATTAGTTGTGATGTATGTTGCAGTGCTATACATTTTTCAGATTGCAGGCCGAAGGTTGTAGGACTGGTTTCAGTGCGTCGGGAGTGTTGAAGTGAGCATTCCTATATCCATTTATTGTACTTCCCTTATTTGAACTTCCAACTCTACACAGTATGTTGGGAGTGATTCGATTGCACTGACCTTTCCACCATTTTAGAAATAGCGGTAGATCCTGGCTTACACAAACAAAGTTGTGATCATTTGATCATGATCACTATTTCCTGGAACTCTGTGAGGGATGCCCATAGGCATTCATATTACACAAGGAAAATGTCTTTGTATGTATGGGACCCTGGACGAAGCCATGGTGTTTGGATGTGCTAATGACAAAACAAAGAGGTTATTTTGCATGTGGCTACCCCTAAGCTAGCCCTAAGCACCCTGCCAGCTTTCCACCTCCCATGGACCTATATGTAAATTTTATTTTATATGTTAATTGTCTTCTAGTCAGGTCACAAAGTAAGGTAATAAATGGCATGGCATGATATGTATTGCTCTGGCTTCTATCAAGAAAGTCCTGCCCCACTACCAGGCAAGCTCCTTTTTCAATCTACTCTCTTCCACATAACAACTGAAGTAGGTTTTACCCAATCAATAATTCTGAAAGCAGAGGTGTGATGTTAAACCAATCGATTTCACATGGTAGGCTCCATTGGTATCCACTAGTGTGTTCACCAATGCAAATTTGAACACCTAATAATGTTTAACAAAGGTACAATATTAATTAGTTTTCTGCATTTGTGTTTCTCATGGATTCTTGAAACACAAAATTACTTATAACCCACACCATATTGCAGAACATTATTCCACTCTGTAAATTCATGAAAATAACAGTTAACTGTCTTTTTGTGTGTGCTCTCCCTCCTCCATTCCACTTTCAGTGTTTTCAATATGACCCAGATTGGCTGCTCACCCCATTTTGACTTCCTCCCTCCTTCTCTCCCTGGTGTGCCTTCTCCAGCTGTAAACCTCCTCATTGACAGGCAGGCAGGCAGGCAAACAGATGAAAAGCCTGACTGAGTCTTGCTGTCCCCTTGCCAAAGCTAACAGCTAACATGGATGAAAGGCCACTTCTCACAGCCCTGCTTGGGCCATTGCCACCATAGAAGCCTTCCATTGAGCAGCCATTGGGATGGAAAATAAAGTCTAATTGTTAGTTTCCGGTCCAGTAAAACTTTCAACATATATAATTACTACAAATGTACAACAATGGTGCTACACAAAGATGTAATGGGCAATATAGTTGTTGAGGGGTTTCCTGGAAGTGTCTTCAGAGGATTTCTGAAGGTTGACGGGGTCTTTGCAGGGTGGTAGGAGCTACGTGGCTCGTTCCGCCATCAAGGAACCACACATGAAAAGAGTTGGGACTTTGAATTGGTACCGCGCAGTAGAGGTAACGTCATATGCCGTTCATTAGTCAGGCCTCGAGAGGATGATGGATGATGGATCCAATGTGTGTGGGTGCACATTCAGCGACTACCCTGAATGACCCTGGGGACATCTGCTACAGGGAGCCAGTGGAGGGAGATGTAGGGGTGGCGTGACATGTGTGCGCTTGGGTTGGTGGAACACCAGGCGCGCTTCTTCTTTCTGAATCATGTGCAGAAGTTGAGTAGAAGTGCGCACACACACACACTGGTAGCCCAGCCGGTAAAGCCACACGAGTCTAGCCGTGAGGTGACGAAGAGCCTAGACGAGAAGTAGCTGTGCCAAACCACTCTGACGGAAACCACCTGATCTCCCTGCACAAAGTGAATCTGAAAGGTCAGGGGGAGAAAAAGCAAAAGTGGTAGCAAAAGTTAGCAGGTTGTCAATCATGACACCAAGTTTGACATCAAGACTTGGAAAATACTGCTGGTGCCGAAGCCCTTGTCTCGGATGGACAGGTTCAGTTTGAAGTGGCGTGCCTTCATCCAGACAGATGTCTTGAGAGGCACGCCAAAATATGAGGGAAGAGTCTTGGGAGAAAATAAATGATCGCAGTGGCAGGAGGAGCCATGCGCCTCAATGTCTGATGAAGGCAGTGAGGATGTGAGAGAGGGCCAAGGAGTGACCCCTTAGTCACTTCTGATTAAGAGGTAGGGCTTAACGATTAATCAAATTTAAACCGACATCGCAATGTGATTGAACGCGATTTTCAAATCGCAAAGGCTGCGATCAACTTAAAAATAAAAGAAAAGTGTTTTACAAAATCTAACCAATCAGAGGGTGGAAACACCTGGCCACGTGGGGTTCACATACACACGACGCTACCATATGTGACATGACATGCAAGTGAGAGCAGGTTCTGGTGAAAATGGCCTCGGCAGAACCGAACACTGAAGAGGTGACTTTAGTGTCAAAGAGGATCAGTACGTCTTTACTGTACGGTTGTCTGGACCTATTTTGAATTAAGGAAAGAAGATGCTGTTGTTGAGAGGCTGTAGAAAGCAGGTTAGTTCAACAACGTTTAGTAGCTGGCTGGGTAGGGGGAGTTACCCACGCGTTCAACAAGTTTTACAATAATGTCCACCCACCAGGGAGTGGTGCTTCTACAGTTATGCAAATATTAATTATTATTATTATTATTATTAATAATAATAATAATCATAATAATTAAATAATACATACGATGAATAATAATAATAAAACTACTGCCTGCAAACTGGTTTGAAATAATGGTGTGAATAATTAGTTAAACTTAGTTAAACATAATAAAGAATACATTTTTTGATGTGGAATTTTAAAGCCCTCTAGAGTGTCATATATAGAAACTCTGTTCCTTCTAAAATCAGATTGGCATTAAAAGGAAACCCCCAGTGAAAATAAATTCACTTCAATAATAGACGCTGAGCAGCTGGTAGTCTGGTGCAGTCACAACCACTTGGAGCTGAATGCGCTCAAGACAGTGGAGATCTCGTGACTCCTATGCCCCTCTCCATTATGTTTTACTATTACAGCGGGACACGTATAACTGTCCTGTGATGTACACTATTATTTAATATCTTCTGCAATATAAAGTTATTACCTCAGATATGCAACAATTGTAAATACATTTACAACTTCTGTATCACTGATCACAAATAATGTGTGTACATTCAACTATAACAGCAAATTGCTATTTCTGGGTCATTGGCCTCTGGGCCTGTGTAACTACCGTTCAAATGTTTCTTCCTTATCAACACTCCTACTTTCGATCATGTCTTCTCTCTTTGACTGTTCCCAGGGTAGCAGCGATGCGGTCTGCTATGTTCTTTATTTCCGCTTTTTTTATGTGTCTCGAAACTAATCCGAGTGACACTGAGGTGGTGCGCTATTCTTCTGAAGGGAAACAGGTCTGTGAAAACAGGAACAGAAACTCTGTTCCTTCGAAATTCACATTAGAATTAAACGACTAATATGCATGCGCGACTGGCCGTGCATGCATATTGCATTTGATTTAACACGTCTAATTATTGGGCTCGGATAGACCTATCCCAGATTACATAACGGCACAGTGGTAATGCTGGCGGCCCACTGAGTGTTGCCATGGTGATGGAGTGGAGCATAAAGGAGAAACCGTGCTCCCTGACTGGCGCTGGCTTTTACTTAGCGAGCCAAGACAAGACCCCCCCCTGTCCTCCCCCCCCGGTGTTGAGGTTGATTGTTGAGTGTTTATGTGATGCGCATGAGCCTGCTTTAGAGTCGGAGGGTGCTCACCTGAACCATTGAGGCCAGTGAGTGCTGACATGTTTACTAGTCTTTGTCTTTATCTGTCCATGTCATATCATGTGTAGGATGCCTCTGCTGGATGGATGGATGCACATGGATAAGTACATGGATGTCTTCTGTAGGAAACCCCCTATTTTGGGGTGCTTGAGTATGGCTCACTTATTTTAAATTCAGTCTAGATCCTTGTGAGTTGGCTCGTCTTGTTTTGTTATTTGGCATTGAAATGCATCATTTGGTCCAACAGTGTTATGGTATGTTTCAGTACACTTGGCGTGGTTCACACTGGAAAATCAAGCCCGTCTTGGCAGGGATTTGTCTTATCTGCTATGCTGATGTCTATCGGTGTATCGAAATACACACAAACCGTGTGTAGTCCACAGGTAGCTACAGAGGACAGAGTTTGACTTGAAAATCTACGAAACAACAACAATACATTTGAGTGTGTTTCTACTTTTGTGGAATTCAAAGAGAACCAAAAAACTTAAATCAAATACGTGCTACCATGTCTTGGCTTTACATCGCTTGCAAATCCCAGAGAGGGTAATCGTCGGGGGGTACTCTGAGCCGCTGTTAGAGTAGAATAAGTACTACGCCACGCGTAGGAGAATAAGTACTACGCCACACGTAGTAGTTATTATTTTATCAGAGGTAGTGGTGGCCGAGGGGGGGGGGGGGGGGGATACTGCATCAACCTTCTGGAAGGTTCTGTGAATGCTCCTTTTTACACACGCCAAAGTATTTCTGTCTCGGGGAATGACTTAAACAGACTGCGACTGTTTTATCTTACGCACAGCACACACACACACACACACACACACACACACACACACACACACACACACACACACACACACACACACACACACACAGAGTCAGGCTTCGTCTTCCTCTTGCGGCACAACACAAACAGACAAACACGCAGCACTTTAAACAGTCTCCCCCACACACACACACACACACCACAGTGGCGGCGGCGAGGAGGAGAGCCAGCTGTACTGTGCTCATTCAATAGGGCACAGGAATGTTAACAACCTCTCAAGGAATGCGGCCGTCTCCAGCTAGCTCGATCTCCCGGCTCAGGGACACGGCAGAGCAGCGGGGTCTCCTGAGAAGGAGCCGCCGAGGTCTCCGCCATCACCACCGCCGCCACCGCTGCCGTACTGCTCTAACCTCCCTGGTTCTACGCACACTTAAGACCTTGTATGGCCTTGCAGCGCTTTAGTTTTAAACGTGGTCTGTTTTTTTGGAATCGAAAGCATGAACAAATGTGGAAAAAGTACGATTGGAAAGTCACTGTTGGAACCGTATTGGAAAGGCCTTCATGCAGAAATGTTGACGTCACACCTTTGGAAACCTAGTTCATGTGCAGAAGCCTTTTGTTCTTTTGCTTTTTCGAGTTGCAGAGGTTCTTATTTGAAATGAATATCACACAACAGTGGCAAAATAAAAACGGATATATAATATAAAGCGATCAGAATATGTGTCTGTCCCTCCCAAGCCGCATGCGTGTCCACTGGTATGCGGGAAAAGTTCCTAGTTGTCGATAATTCCTCACAAGAGAAGATACTGAATGTCCTTGGACATCACAACATGTTCCCAAACCAACCTCCAGATAGGGATTGTGCTGGTCCCTGTCCTCCTACATACTCCCACTGATTGTTTTGTTCCCAGAATCCTCTGGTGCTGCTCAGTACCGCCTCCATCTTTGGGGGCCATGGTTCGCATGCCACCTCCTCCTGTTCTTTCTCCTCATCCCTCTCTTCTTTTCTCTGCTTGGGAAACCATCTGTTTGGTGAAGGGTTGGTTAGTGAGTGGGGAAAACCATCTGTTTGGTGAAGGGTTGGTTAGTGAGTGGGAAAAACCATCTGTTTGGTGAAGGGTTGGTTAGTGAGTGGGGAAAAGCATCTGTTTGGTGAAGGGTTGGTTTGTGAGTGGGAAAAACCGAGACCACCAGCTGCCTGATTTCTAAATATCTGTTGAAAACGGCAACAACACGCATGCATGCCCAAACACATTCACCTAAACATCGCCCATCTTCTTCATCACGATCTGGATTTCACACACACACACACACACACACACACACACACACCTACTCTCAGCTTGAGGGACAGGCCAGGATGTTTCCTTCATTGTACTACTCCTTGTTGGCCCCCAGAGTGCTGAGCTGCGGATGTTTTCTCTAAGTCCCCCAATCTCTCTGTCTCTGTCTCTCTCTCTCTCTCTCTCTCTGTCTCTGTCTCTGTCTCTCTCTATGAATATAACAAATGTATTTAAAGCATTGTATATATGCGTGTTTATAGAATAATGCCGTTGAGGTAAAGAGACGGCCTACTATACTACAGTGTCAGCGGCACGCTAGACAAAAGAAAATATACTCCATAACCCAACAACTAGTAATGCTGGCCACATGTTTCCCCACACATGCAAATGTTTATCCTTGTTTTTCTCCCCTCTTGCGCGCTCTCTTTCTCTCTCCATCTTCTTCCTTCATCTTGCCCTCCCCTCCGTTTCTATTCCTCATTTTGCAGGCATAAAATCAAAGGATGTTTAATGTTTTAACAACACATGCACACATGTGCACGCACACACAAGCGCGTAGTACCTTATCCATATGAAAAAATAAATAATAATCTTTTCTAAGCAAGGTTATCCCTGCCTGCCTGCCAGGCTCTCCGTTCCCCTGTCTGGGATATGGGTTCTCCTCGGCCCTCTGTAGAGTTCCTCCTTTCCGGGCCCCTCAGTGCTCTCACTGGGCCCTTATGTTCTGCCTCTGCTTGGCTTCACACAGAACCAAGAACCCAGCCCAACATTATCACAGGTTAGCACTGTTAGCAATTAGCTCAAGAAAGGATGGGTTGGGGGGGGGGGGGGGGGGGGGGGGGGTTGGAGTGGCGGCGGGGGGTGTAGTGAGTGAATTAGAGAAAGGGAGGGACAACAGGAGTTTGGAGGACAGGAGGTTGGAGGAGCACTGGAGGAGACCAGGAGGGGTGATGAAGTGAGAGGAGAGGATAAAAAATGATGGGACGACGAGAGACGAGACAGGACGAGGGGGGGATGGGGGACTTAAAGAGTATCAGGGAGAGAAAAAGAGGAAGAGGAGGAAAGGAGATGAAACACATGGAAAGTTGGACAGAGGAGTGGATTTTGTATATTTCTGGAATGATTTAAGGCCAGCCAGCCATTATCCAAACTGCAGGCCTCTTGCAGATGGCTAATGTTTAGCCAGCCAGAGCAGCAGACAGACCACTCATTCTGAGCTGGAGTGGCCTAGATGGACGCATACGTTTGGATATTTGACTTCCAAGTGTGAGGTGTAGAAACGCACAAGCCAAAAAAACTAATGCCAATGTTTTATTTTGAAGGGTCCAAAAACATCCTAATCTTTTCCCTAATCATGTTGTCAAGAAGCCCTTTAGGTAATCCGTATATATCTGTAGTCGCCATTGTATCATGTTGTTTTCATCTTAATCCTATGATCATACACAAGAATCTGTAGATCCAGTGACACGCATACATATAGCATCACTGTGTGGATTCTGGCAAGTTTTTCTTCTTCATAAAAATGACTTTGTATTCGAGACTCAGCTCAACATAACCCTAAAAATCCTTGAGTCTAGAATTATTATTGAACATTACAGGACACAGCCAGCAGATTAAAGGTTTTATGTTGTGTTTCAATAATTTCCTCCTTTTCATCCCAGAAAAGCATCCATAATCTTTCCTTTGGAGAAAATCATATTTTGGAAAAACTCTTTTCTACTTTTCTTCCTCTGCTACATCTTTCATTCACTTCAACAATCAAAATGCAGTCAACACCTTACACAAAAATACTGTATCCATCTTTCTCTCTCAAACACATGCACAATAAAAGAAGATAATCACATAGACGGAATTTATACCATAAACACTGTGTAATAACTATCTTGCCTGCAGTGCAGCCAGCCACAAATCCAGACCTCTTTATTTAATCCTGCAGTGTCTTCAAGACGGAGAACAGTTTAAACTTGGGGGCGACATGAAAGTGCAGAGACTAAAGTGTTGGTCTAATAAAGCCAGACAGAGAGGACCCGGTAGACTGCAATGACAATGTTAGATCTCTTATTTATTAAGAGTGTAGCTCTTATTTAGTTCCCTCAGGATCTTTTGACGTCAACCTCTCGCAAAACAAACGCACATGTTTTCGTCTTCTGCAGACCCCCAAGCCCTCGTCTCTACATTAATATAATTCCTTTCCATGCTCTCATATCTGTGCCCTTCTCTCATTCCACTGTCTCCTCTCTGTGTCCAGAGGAAACCTGTTTAGTTCATTTCATGGTTGCATTGTCCAACGTTAGCCAGCAGTCGAAGAGCCCCCAGGAGGCTTTGGGACGGAAATCTCCACAGCGTCTGATGGCTTTAGGTCAAATGAAGGGGAAGAGGGACGGACAACAGACGGACACATAGACAGACAGGCACGGAGGCTCTAGACGCTCGTCTTTTTTTCTTTTTTCACTTAAGAATGCTGACCTGGCATAACCTTTTTATTGTAGTTATGTCTTGAAAGCTGAATAAATTATGATCAAATTTCCTACCCTTAAGACAGCAGGAGAGCCAGAGGGTGACTGACATTGAAAAAGAATACGCACACATTACCAAAAAGTATTTTCCATGCCCTTTCCATGGAGCGAACCAAACCAAAGTCATTCAGGTTCAACTATGAAAATAAGCAAACAGGAGAATTGGGAGACGAATGCAACCCGTAATTCAAATTAAAATTCAATCACAATGGGAGACACCAAAAAAATGAATCAACTGAAGTGGGTTCATAAGTAGTGTTTTCCCTATATGACTGGGTGAGATGCATGCACCAGAGGCACACTGGGATGCTTGATGTTGTGTCTTGGCACGGTCTTCGGACTGGCTTGCCGACTGATTAACCGACCAACTTTTGGCTGTGAGCGGGTGTCGGTGCGGTCGATAGCTAACCGCTTGCTTCCAGGCGGCTCGCAGGCAGACCTGCGGTACTGGGCTGAATGATGGATCTGGTGTAGAGGTTTTATGACCCACCCAGCAGCCATGGCTGATTGAAAACAGGCTTGAGGAGCTAGCGCGTCTCTCTGACGGAGACTCCTTCTTCTTTCCTGTTATACTAACATTGTTTTTATACGTCGCCCCTGCGATGGCAGTGAGAGGGGACGGGAATTGAGTGGTGTATGTTTTAATACTCTCCAAACCAAAACGTTCACGCTAGAAAAAATGCAACCAAAAAAAAATCACAAAGCAATACCCATGGAAACGGATAAACTTGAGTCATTGCACGCCACTAGTCGAATTGACCTGAAACTTTGAGACTTCTTTTGCTTTTGGCCCAGTATGTAGACTATGGTGACATGCATATAATGACATTGTGACATGAGCATATCTCATAACCAAGAAGAATGATACCCCTTATTTACTTGGAGTGGCTAGTTGAGGGACGGTCTGGTTTCGTCCATAGTTTTTAGGAGCAACCACAGCATTGTGAACTTTGTCCTCTGTAAGTTCACTTCATGGAGGAATGCGTGACGACAGCCGATGAAAACATTCCAACAGTCTTGAGAACGCTTTTCATTGTGAGTGACATGGCAACTGATGGGTTTATATAACACTGGCGGCCTCTGGTTGGAGCCTGCATCCTCCTACTGTGATGTCTCTGGATGCAACATGTCTTCTAATCTAAACAAACGCTCCACAACGCACCGTTCTCCAGATGCAGTCTTGATTCGAGCTTAAATTCAATACAACAGGAAAAGCTGGTGGGGAATCACGGCAAATTCCATAACTCAAACACATATGGTATCGGACCAACAATGTGTTGTGTTTCTATTCCAGAAACGTCTTGCACATAAACATATTGCCAACAAGCAAAACTTTTTTACTCTCACGTGGGGCTTCTTTATGAATTGTGATCAGCTTAGAAAATACTTCTGAGAAACCATGCACCAAGAAGTAAATGCAAAGGTTGGAACAAAATGGTCAGGTATTTCATGAACTGTGTTTTGGTCTGGTAGTGGAGCACTGGGCCTGATTGAGCAGTAATTATGAAAAGTGTGTGAAGCCGTTGTCACGCGCTCTCTTTAGAGCTGCGATTATGGAATTAGCCAGCTTCTGTGGGCCCTTTTTACTTGGATGAAAAGGTGTTGTTTTAGGGTTAGTGTGCTTTCATTTCTCTCTTAATCTTTCCCTTCATATGTTGGATTATTTCTGGTCTATTTCTAGTCCAACTGTAGTAACATTTATACATATGAACACTACTGGACACAATAGCCACTGATATTTGAACGTATTTACACTTTGGCTTATGGTTCCTCGCTGTTCTGCAAGGCAAAAGCCATGCAGGCTACCGTGCCAAATCCATATCCCGGTGTACTTTCCCTCACGTGCTTTAGATCTTGAATGTGAAGATCAATGAGCTATGTCCAATTCCTGCCTCAAAGCTTTTGGGGTTTATACTGTTGCACAACCATCAACATATGTCTCTTTGTAAAGGTTGTACTAATCCTACACATGACTAACACTTGACTGAGTGGGTGGCTGACCAGGGACCCATTGACTCAACAACTGTTTTCTGTGCGCCCCGTCAAAGATCCCATTCATTGAGTCTTGGCCCAGAACGACGGCAGGTAGACGTGGAGGTTGCAGACTGACCCAACTCGCTGGGAGCAGAGACATTCTTTTTGATCGCGTGGTCGTCAAAGTTGACAACCAGGATCCATTCGTTTCCTTTTTTCACCCCAGTGGATTTCACATTCATTTCGGCACCAAGGTCCTCTTTGCCAGTATGATGATGAATATACTGTATCACTTGTGATCATTTCACTTGGCCTTGAGTTTGAGCTTGTATTACTTGTAATAAGTAATGTTTTTTAGGGGATAGGGACTGCAGTTGTAAAGATTCAAGAGTATTCCCCTGCCCTACAGTAAACACAGACGGAGTAAAAAAGTATTTTGGCTCCTGCCTATGTATTTTCAGAAAGCAATAAGGAGCACTGTGTGGAGAACTCACACAAATCATCCATTATGCCTGGATCTCTTAAGTCGCAAGCCGGCTTCGTTCCCTAGAAAACATTTGAACTCTTTCTCACTCCTCTTATCTTCTCTTCATCTTGTCCTTTTCTGCTTCCTGGTTTGAAGTGTCACTATGTGTCATTACAATGGTTTTCTACAATGTTGGCAAGTCTTCACTGTGTTTTCTCTATTTATAGGGAATTGTGGCCAATATATCAGTCTAGGATCTTTTTTATTAAATCAAAAACAGACAAGAATCTGATTTTCATTTGGCACAGCAAGAGCTCCCATGTTCCTTCATGTTGTCATCTTGTAAGCGTCTCCCCTCACAAGCCTGTTTGTTTGTTTTTTGTTCTTTCCCTCCATCCAGGTGAACTACCTGGGCAAGGTGACCATCTCGGGGACCCAGTTCCTGTCGGGCTGCACGGAGTCGGCGGTGATGGGGCTGGTGGAGCGCCGTGGCCGAGCCCCAACGCAAGGCACCAACGCCCTGTTGGAAATACGGCCCTTCCAGGTGCGCCTCCACCATCTGGACGACCACAGCGAGGCCTCGGTAACCATGGACACCTACCAGGTGGCGCGGATAGCCTACTGCACGGCCGACCACGGCGTGCGCCCCAACGTGTTCGCCTGGATCTACCGGGAGATCAGCGACGACCTGTCCTTCCAGATGCACTGCCACGCTGTGGAGTGCCAGAGCAAGCTGGAGGCCAAGAAGCTGGCACACTCCATGATGGAGGCCTTCCGCAAGACTTTCCACAGCATGCGCAGCGACGGACGCATCCACAAGAGCGGCTCCTCGGACGACTTTGCCGAGGATTCCTCCATCCCAGAGGATATCACCCCCGACGACTGTTGAAGAAGTAGAAGAAGAAGGACGACAACAACGACAACACCTTAACTCCAGCCTCCCGACTGCCCCCCCCCCCCCCCCCCCCCTAAACCCCACCCAAACACAAGGTGGGGTGACTGGACAAGACTACCTGCCCCCTGTCTCTGATTGTCCTTAGACCTTTTTTTCTTTTTCTTTTTAAGTATCATAATACGGAGTATGTATGTAAAGGAGTTGTTTCTATTTTTTTTTAAACTAAACTAAATTTAAATGGGCCTAAACGATATGGGTGAAGCATAAATAATTGCTGAGTAGTAAGTAACCCTCAAATCTAAATGGGTCCTTCAAGCACCAGCCTGATATAGTGTGTATATATCCGGCTGGTGCATATATATGTCCATAAGAGATTTGCCTGACTTACAATTCTGGTTCTCCACCACTGTCCTGTCTCTTCAGAGGTCATGGTTCTTAAGCTTTTTTAGACCAAGACTAGATTACATTTTTTCTCTTTCTTTTTTAGTCAGGTTAAGGAAGACATATTGCTATTCTTTTTTTCATCAGTTAGTTTCTGTCCCATTTTTGGTCCTTGCTCACATTCTAAAAAAAAAGTTTTATTTTATAATTTTGTAGATTACTATCACAATAGTATATGTGTCCTTATTATAGAAAATGAGGATGTGGAAAAACACATTTTGTTGTTGTTATTACGGTACTTTCTATGTGTAAGTGGAGTGTGTTGCTCTCCATGTGAAGACCAGAGAAACAGGACTTTCACCTGTATTTCTGAGTACTTTTCAATGGTTGATTTAAAAAAAAAAAGATTTTTAAAATATGGAGACTATGTACAGGGCATCTAGGAGAAGACATTGCTGATATTTTAGCTAAGTTTTGTATGATTGGAAGTTCTCATTAGGCCATAAGACTAGGCCTGACATATAAAAAACTGAGTCACCTTAATCACTCCCAACTGACTCGTGGTTTGACTATTCCCAACGTCAGGCTGTGTCTCCTGCCTGTCGATTCTCGTGCCTCACACTTTCTTCTCACTGTAGGTTGGTTCTCATAGTCGTGTCCCAATCTATCGTGTGAGTGTGTGCGAATGCATCCACGCGCGTGCCAACATTTTACAGTATTTGTGTCTAAGTGTATTTGCTTAGTCCCAGTGTGTATGAATGTACACACAAGTGTTTTGACGGAGAGGGCCAAGTTTTAAAGAAGGAGGGAGAGTGGGAGAAGAAGGCCAGGCTAGGTACGAAGAGGCGGAGCGAACGTTGTATGGTCTGATGGTTATTAAAGTGTACAGTTCAGCACTGTCCTTCAGCATCCAGTTCTGATGCCTGGGCTGACTTTGATTTCATTAGGGAGACGGTGACGCGACCGGTTGCCAAATATATCACACGAATACCATTTAGTATTTTTATTTTTTTTAAGTAAAAAAAAAATAATCGGTGCGCGAATAGGAGATATCACAGAGACGGAGGTTTTTTTTAGGACCCCTAAAACTCAGCCGTCCGAGAGAACGCCTGAAGCTTCCTGGCCTCTGCTGAACGTATGATGAGTCCAATATGCTGCAAGCACCTCCCACCCTCTCCAGTTACTTCATTCCTTCCTATCTTCTAGAGCTAGAACAATGGAACATGGTTCTCCGCTGTGGCCACACGGCCCGGCCTCATACACTCACACAAGCAGACAAAACGCAACAGAGGGGCCCCACCACACGCGTAGGCTTCTTGGGTGCCGTGTCTGTGAGCAATCTCTCACACAGAGTCATTCTCCCCCCGGTGCAACGTCAACCGAACGACCCCGAGTGGCCATTTTGGTGAAGGCAGATGAAGGCACTCGAGTCCAACGGACCCACTGCTTTTTTTCCTCACTCGACTGTTGAACATACTGGACTCTGAGTGGCGTCAATATTTGGTTTGTGACTCGGCAGAATGATCAGATGGCTTTGGTCAGTACATATATATATAAATATATATATATATAAATTTACATTGTATTTGAAACCCGCTCAATAAGCTTATGTAAATACAAATGTATCAATTTCCAAATATAACAGCATAAATGTTGACAGCTATTTTGAATAAAATGTGGAGAGCCAACCATCCTACGATACAGAAACAGTGTTATAAAGCCTACTGTGAATATCTGGCGAGCCTGGTAATCGCTATGCGTGCGTGTGTGTGTGCGTGTATGGTGTTGGATCACATCATAATGTGTGTGTGTGTGTGTCTGTGGGGTGGGGAGTTATTGTTTGGAGGCGGTACATGTGGTGGGGTGTCTATACGTGGCCTGATGAAGGCCAGAAGGGGAGAGCGTTTATAAAACTGTAGATTAATGTGTCCTGTCTGTCTGAATGCTCAGACGTGCTTTAAATGTTTTACAGAAAAAAAATGTTACCATAAGTGTTTTCTATACAGTGTTTGCAAAAGATCAAGAAACAATTACATATAAACTATTTACCAAGACCAATTTATAACCGTGTGGGTTTTTTCTTATTATTTCCTCATTCACACAGTGCCTCCATCTCACTTGAACACACATTATACATCCGTTGTTTAAACACAGTATTTATACATGCTTGAACCTGCTTGATTTCTTTTTTCAACTTGATGGAAACTTAATGAGGGCATGATGGTGAGTCTGGCTGTTCCTGGAAGCATACATTAAAAACTTGCTGTGCTAGTTTCAGACCACAGACCACATTTCCTGACTGAGATCCAAACCACATATCATACATACATACATCGTTTTCCAGTATACACAGGTGTGTACTTAATACATTGTTGCCACATTATGGTTTTACAAAATCCATATAAACAAGTCATTCTACTAGCATATTTTACTTTCTCCAATGTCATAACCATCATATATCAAACTATTTAGGTCTCTTTCTTTGCTTTGCTTTTGCATGTTTCTTTAGATCAATTTTAAAAGCACATTAGCAGGATGTATGTGCATGTTTAAATGTGAAATGCTTCCACTTACAGTAGTTTATCCTGGCATGATTTGACATTTGTGTGTCTTGGTTGCCACTGACTTGGGCTTCATTTCTTTGCATATTACATTGCATATTTTAGACCGTACACGTACATTTCACCTCACTGTGTTCCTGCCAGTAACATGGTAATTACTACACCCCATCATTTTGAAGCTCTGAAGCTGACACAACATTTGCAGGCAAAATGGATGCTACACATTTGTTTTGGATGTGTAGAATGAGAACAGTGCCTCCCTCTGGCAGGAAGACTACATTTAATCAACTTGTACCCTAAATTATGATCATGTTATAAACACATACAATTAGACTGCACAAGAGACAGGACCACCTTGTAGATTTTACTAGGACCCCATTTTCAAGCTCAAATATCAGTATTTAGATTGCTTTCAGAAATAACTCATATCATTTTTTGCCTGTGGCTTTAAAATAGCACACAATAAAATTGACCTTTGTAGACTTTCGCCCTCCCCATAGTCATTTCTCCCCAGGAAGGTAACCGACAACAAAACCGCAGTCCCAAAAACGCATCAATCCCAAAGCGAAGGCTCACCGCGTGGAGGCCCCTCTCTGTGGCCCTCCACCGGGCTCTTACGTCTGCCTGACCCACTTCCAGCAGCAGCAGATCACTCACACAGTGAGGCCCAAAGGGGGCAGGGGGGGTGTGGGTGGGACATGACTACACAATCAGCCGTAGTGGCATCAGTCCACTGGTCAGCCAGTTAGCTCACAGTACCACTGTGTTCCCGGTCCAGCTGGCACGGCCCGCCTTCCTCCTGCTGCTCCTCACGCCCTCCATGGTGCCAGTGTGCTAGAGGAGGGTCCCGGCCTGGGAAACACACTGCAAATACTAGGCCCTGCACTCCACATCTTTATCTCAAACACTTTCTCTCCATGAGAGAGAGAGAGGGAGAGAGAGACAGAGACAGACACAGAGACAGAGACAGAGACAGACAGACAGACAGACAGACAGAGAGAATGATACAATTTCAATAACTTGTGAAATGCAGAAGGTATCTGTACCTAGTGCGCTAACCATGTATGTGGTACTCATTGTATAGCGACCCGGGTTCGATTCTGACCTGTGGTCCTATGCTACATGCTTTTTATTAATACAGGTTAGTCTTATTGAGGCTCAGCACCTCTTTTTCAAGAGAGACCTGATTTGCAGCATCACACATCACGCAAACAATACAGACAATACAGGCAAATACAAATACTTAAATATCATTCCTTCTCTTCTTCCACCCACTTTCCGGTCTCTCTTCACTGTCGTGTCTATAAAGGCACACAAGTCCATACAAATATATTTAAAAGAATAGTATCTATTGACTATAGGCTTGTTGTGTCAGCCTAATATTTTGAATGTAACCATATATGAACATATATGACATACGAAAAAGTGATGTTTAGAAGTTCAGCATGTCTATAATATCTAATGTTGGGAATGGTTTCGAGGGGTTTCATGCCAGTAACAAGGCCCATGTGTGCAGGTCAGGAAGTGTTGAAAACCATGCAGGGTTACAGGTTCAGCGATAGTGCATGTGCAAAAAAAACCCCAACAGTTCCAGCATTTAATACTTAAATACAAGGCAAGGGGTGGAAACAGTCATGAGTTCATAAGTGCAAAATGTAAAGATTATAAAAGGTGCTGTTTCGACATTGAACGACATATGTGACGGCTGTGTGCAGTTATTTATTTTCCAGACCAGATCCAAGGTCATAATGTGGCCCGGTAGTCTCTGACACACAAAGTATTTCCTGTGATATTTGCCAGATGCAGGAATCCAAGCTCATCGCTCTTACGTGATTGGTGCATAAAGCCTTCGCATCGGATACAACCCCTTCGCCATAATAAAAGCACTAAAACAAGATTGCAGAAAGAAAAACACCTCAGATCTCATATCTCATTTCTGGTGTTGTGCTTTTTTGACAATCCAATCCACAGACAAAACAACACCAACTGTTACAAACAAATCAATCCCTTCAATCCCTCAACCCCCCCCCCCCCCCCCCATCCACCTTAGGGGACAGGAAATGCCTGAACTCTGGGTCCACGAAGCTCTGGCTTGTCAGGGAGACACGATGAGAGGGCCCAACAGGTTGGGGCAGATCCCATGGGCATGTCAGGGAGGCCCTCCCGCAAAGTCGGGCCTACGCACTGTTGGCTACCGGTTGTTGTTTGTCAAAAAAACACCTGTTTTTGTTTAAAGTTCAATACCATCCTGAATTCCAGAAAGAAATGAACTGGTGGTTGAACACGCAAAGTATTTTTTCATGGTTTGTCGTTGGCACGTCACTGGTGAAGGCCCTTGACGCGGATGAGTTGTCCAGGGGTGAGGAGAACACTAAGACATGGAATATGGACGGCATGGGGGAGGAATGTGGAAACGGCAGGAATGGGGAAGGGGATGGGGAGCGAGACGAGGGCCAACAAATGGCGAAACCAGAGATATGGTCACTAATAGGCCGGGAGCCAGGTTTTTTGCTACCTTTTTTTCACTAATATTTCCAGTTATCCCATACATTGGGCCATCACAAGTTGATAACCTCCACCCCCAACTCGGGGCCGTTTGGCCTCAGGGGCCAAAAAAAACCCTTTTTGGGAAAAGCTTCTGGCGAAATGATGTAGTTGCATATATTAGGGTACTACAACTGCATAAATGGTCAGACAAGTCTGACATTTTGCATGGTGTATCCTGCCACATAGGGGAAACTATCAGAATAATATTCTGGGGCTTACTGCCTTTCTATTTTCAAATATAACCCTCAGTTTACCCCAAAACACAAAAAATGCCTGAAAAATTGTCATCAAAGGTGATCATTTTCAAGCATTTTGTTATACATATCACTGCCTTACATGGATGTGAAAAACTTCCCACATTTGTAAGCTTCAATTTAAGTCCAAGATGACCTTTCTATCTAGATAACCATAATGTTTACTTGTCTCCCTCTCTGTGTCTCAGTGGGGTGTGTGGTAAGTGTCCTAGACCTGGCTGAGCAGCAGGGGGTCAAGAGGGTCAAGATCCACAATAAACATTTTGATAAAAAATACAGAATACATCTAATATACGCATGCCTTGTCTTATATTATATTTCATAAGAATGTATTGATTGAGAAATGTTTTTGATATTAACGTTATTAACTTTATTTACGTTATTAAGGTTATTTATGTTATTTACGTTATTTACGTAAATTATGTAACTTACGTAAATTATGTAACGTACGTAAATAACATAAATTACGTAAATTACGTAACTTACGTTACTTACGTTAATAACGCAACTTACGTAACTTACGCAAAAACGTAAATTATGTAAATTACGTAATTTACGTAACTTACGTAAATAACGTTATTTACGCAGCTTACGTAAATAACGCAACTTACGTAAATTACGTAAAAACGTAAATGACGTAAATGACTAAGTTACGTAAATAACATAAATTACTAAGTTACGTAAATTATGTAACTTACGTAAATTACGTAAATTGCGTAAATAACGTTAATAACGTAAATTACGTAAATAACGTAACAACGTAAATAACATAAATAACGTTAATAACGTTAACAACGGTAACAACGCTAATAACGTTAACAATATCAAAAACCTTTCTCAATTAATACATTCTTATGAAATATAATATAATACAAGGCATGCGTATATTAGATGTATTCTGTATTTTTATCAAAATGTTTATTGTGGATCTTGACCCTCTTGACCCCCTGCTGCTCAGCCAGGTCTAGGACACTTACCACACACCCCACCGAGACACAGAGAGGGAGACAGGTAAACATTTTGGTTTAACAAGACATTCCATGAGACAACACAGAGAGAAAGACAGAGACAGAGACAGAGACAGAGGGAGAGACAGAGAGAGACAGGGAGAGAGACAGAGAGAGAAACAGGTAAACATTATGGTTTAACAAGACATCCAACTGAGACACGCAGACAGACAGACAGACAGAGAGAGAGAGACAGAGGGAGACAGAGGGAGAGAAAGAGAGAGAGACGTGAGCTTGACTGAAGGAGGACACAGTCCTGAGGGTCCGTGTACGTCGCGGCCATTCGATTTGCGTTCTGAGATGGGAAATCCAAAATAGGGAAACAGACCCGTTTTCTGTTTTTCGTTTTGGAATCGGAAAACGGAAAACGAGAAACGAGTCTATTTTCGTTTTTCGTTTTCCGATTCTGAACCGGAAAACGAAAAACAAGTCGTTTTCTGATTCTCATTGATGTGCTTATTATCGGAAATAGGGAATAGGATCTCCAGGGCCGGTCCGGGTCAGGGGTCAGGGTACTAAAGTATAATCCGTTTTTCTGTCAAAACCAAAATACGAAAAAACGGAAACAGTGCCCTCTTTTCCTTTTTTCGTTTTAAACCAAAAACGGAAAAACGGTTTTTGCTCTCAGCATCAAAAAACGAAAAAACGAAAAAAACAAAATCAAATAACGACCCAAATTTGGTTTTTGCAAATTCCTTGTTTCGTTTTTTGGTTCTCATTTATTAATATGACGGCGGACAGACCGGAAGCGGAAGTGACCTGTAGCAACTTCAAAATAAAAGTAGCGTGCCAACTTATTATCATGCATAATAAAGTAAAAAAAAAAACGTATTATCATACACTATTATAGGCAGTGTTGTGCTAGTTACTGAAAAATAGTAACTAGTTACAGTTACTAGTTACTTTGTAAAAAAGTTTTAAAAAAGTAACTCAGTTAGTAACTCAGCGCGCAATAGTAACACACCGCGGACCTACGACCGGCGGGGGGGGGGGGGGGGGGGGGGGGGGGGGGGGGGGGGGTGGCGCGCAATAGTAACACACCACGGACCTATGACCGGCGGGCGGACCTGTGACCGGCGGGGGTGTCTCAAAAAGGAGGACAAATACACGTCTGGCTTGATGCTGCACCGGACGCCAGACAGGGCATTGAAAAACCGGACAGTCCGGCTTTATTGATCGGGAACTGTGTGCCGTTGTAAAACCTCACCAAAAGGAACTGAGTAACGCAGCGTTTGGTAACGGGAACGGAGTTACTGAATTTTAAAAAACAACGTGTTACCTTACGCGTTACTGAAAAAAGTAACGGCGTTACTAATAACCGTTACTACCCAACACTGATTATAGGCTACCGTTCTCTTTCTACACCCATGTATGGTTCACATTTATTTTAGTAAAGTGAAACTATAACAGCTGGTTGTTTGGGAAAACGTGATACATAATTATTATTATTTTAGCTGAGTGTGTGAATGCACATTGTGGAAAACTTTTACCCGAATTACATTCCCTGTCTAAACAAAGAGCATCTATAAAGTCACCAGCAGAGTTCCCCATCACGCACAGTCAAGACTGACATGGTGAAATATGTAAAGTAAATCATGTGTAAATACAGCGCATCTAAAAAGTATTCAGAGCCCTTCATTTATTCCACATTTTGTTGTGTTATAGACTTAATTTAAATCAATAGTATAGCATTAATACTTTTTCTAATAAATCAAAACATAATAACCCTTGTCTTGTGAAAATGTAGGAGAATTAAAAAACGTAATCATTAGATTTACATAAGAACTGATAAAGTAGCTAATTTATTGTTTTTTAGCTGCATATCCTTTGCATGTCATGATTTCCTTGTGTGACACATTCACATCAATCGGATATAAAATAACTTAGGCAGCTGACAACCCAGTACTGTGGAATTACAGTTGCCTGATGGCCAAATCAGACATATACACGGACACAGACGGCTTACGTCAGTGTAGGCTCTTCTTGATTGTGCGTGATGGGGAACTCTGCTGGTGATTTATAGATGCTCTTTGTTTAGGCAGGGAATGTAATTCGGGTAAAAGTTTTCCACAATGTGCATTCACACACTCAGCTAAAATAATAATAATTATGTATCACATTCTCCCTAACAACCAGCTGTTATAGTTTCACTTGACTAAAATAAATGTGAACGATACATGGGTGTAGAAAGAGAACGGTAGCCTATAATAGCGTATGATAATAAGGTTTTTTTAAAGTTTTTTTTCAACTTTATTAGGCTATGCATGATAGCCAGTTAGCACACTACTTTTATTTTGAAGTTGCTACAGGTCACTTCTGCTTCCGGTCTGTCCGCCCTCATATTAATAAATGAAAACCAAAAAACGAAAAAAGGAATTTGCAAAAACCAAATTTGGGTCGTTATTTGATTTTGTTTTTTTCGTTTTTTCGTTTTTTGACGCTGAGAGCAAAAACCGTTTTTCCGCGTTTGGTTTAAAACGAAAAAAGGAAAAGAGGGCACTGTTTCCGTTTTTTCGTATTTTGGTTTTGACAGAAAAACGGATTATACTTTAGTACCCTGACCCAGTTAGCACGCTACTTTTATTTTGAAGTTGCTACAGGTCACTTCCGCTTCCGGTCTGTCCGCCGTCATATTAATAAATGAAAACCAAAAAACAAAAAAAGGAATTTGCAAAAACCAAATTTGGGTCATTATTTGATTTTGGTTTTTTTTGTTTTTTCGTTTTTTGACGCTGAGAGCAAAAAACGTTTTTCCGTTTTTGGTTAAAAACGAAAAAAGGAAAAGAGGGCGCTGTTTCCGTTTTTTCGTATTTTGGTTTTGACAGAAAAACGGATTATACTTTGGTACCCTGACCGGTTAAGAGGTTAGGCTAAGTTTTGGACTGTACAAGTAAAAATATTATACAATTTTTGCAAAATGAGTAGGTAATGAAGTGAGAAGCAGTTTCTCTTGAAACTGTCACTCACGCGTGTTCTTTTAATGAAGCGATAGAAGAAGTTGTTTAGCTTTAAGAAATAATCAGTTTTATTGTTAACACCAGTATAATGTGCAGAGTTTTACAGATATATCTGGGTCCGACTACGTTTCCCTGACCGAACAACAAAGTGTGTCTGTGTCAGTTCACGAAGTCTGAGCTCAGCTATCTCTAGCCCAGGAAGTTATATACACAAACAGTGAAAACGTCATAAAGGGCTGGCTGTTGACGTCTTCCCCCCTCGTCCTTGTGGTGTCTGGCTCCAGCGCCAGATTGTCGCCTCCAGGTATTTCTCTAAAAGATTCTTTACACGTGCAGCAACGATCCTGCCTGTTTTTCGCCATCATCTGACCTCACTATCTACTCCACACATGTAACAAACAACACACTCATTCCGATCCTGAGGAGCTGCCCCCATGCTTACATGCCTCTGCTCATAGCTCATGACTCTGTCCTTCGTCTGCAGACAGGCACCGAGGTTAGTGTAACCCTAGTTATTGGTCATATGGTAGATATAAAATATAACCATACCTTTAGTAATGATTGGAGTATTGAGTAACACTACTGTATAAAGTCATTATTAATAAAAACATTTCACATCCACATGTAATGAGGTCTCCTGACCGAGGGAGGTAAGTCGGAATTCACTTCAGGTTGTTTTTGCTCAGATGGCCTGCTGAGTCAACTGCAACTCTATCTAGCAGGAAGGAGACAGAGTGGACACACAACGGGATGAAGACAACATTCCGACATAAATGATGCATTTGATTTAACCACAATAGTACAGAAATGATGTGACTCCAGGACAAACTCTAGTAAAATAACTATCGCCAAAATGATTCGACAATAGTTGTAATCGTTTGTGCTGGCAAAATGACTCATTTCGCAAGCACAAACGATTCAAAAGTATTTTCGAATCATTTGGGCGATAAGGATCCCTTATTAGATCAAACCAGCTTCACACAGCCCTACAGCTAGGCTAAAACGTAATATCTAGCCACCAGATCATTGCAGTTCTTTTGAAAGGACATTCACATACGAAAGAGAGGAGCGTCATTAAAGTTAATGTTTTATAGTAAACACAAGTTGTGTACTTCAGTCGTGAACCACTACATCCCATTCAACTGCACTCTCCGTCAGCATCGGCTGTTCACTTGAAACATAAGTTGTGTAACCACAGTTTAAACTGATTAAGGCACAACATTGCTTATTACTTACGCTGGAGAAGCGGCAGGTAGATACTCTGTACGACCGTCAAAACTGAAAACATTGCTCTTATCCATCAATCTGCCAATTTAAGCGATGTAGTGGTAGCCTGGCTCCGCCCTCCGACGTACTTCCGCTCAATTTTCATTTCCCTTCAGTACTCTGTCTGGGTTTTCGGCATATTCGCGGGTTTTCTCCCGGTAAAGTTTTACCTGTCCAATCAGCGAACAGGAGGCGCGGCCTGAGAACAGTGACGTAGAGGTCGTGCGCGAATTTCAGTTATTGAGCGTAAGTACGGAGGCGGGCGGAGGCTAATGCTAATGCTCACTGCATCTGCCGTTTGTATACTGCGCGCAACGTGGTTTCTGGCGCATGAAATACGTCACAACCAAACGTTAGCGATTGGTTATGGCAGATTCGGAGTGGCACTGGGCAGATCCAATAGTTTTAAACTTCAACAGAGCACCCGCCTTCAGTTAGTTAACAATTGTCAATGGTGAGTGGCCAGACTCTCTGTACAAATGAAATGTAGTACGAGAGGCTGGTGACCAGGCTAATGTAGTGGCTGTCTTGAGCTAAAATGAATTTCGTTTAGCATATGAGGAGCAGCGGAGGGCTCTACATAGACATAATATACGTAGACGCCTCATAGACTGACGCTGCCTGTTGGAGCTGACGTATCAGCGCGGCCGCCATCTTGGATGGGTCCCCAATGCGCCCCCAGTGCATTTATTTCTACTGAGGAAGGTGTATCCCCAACTACAATAATCATAACTCAGGACGCTAAAATAAAGTAAAATAAAATAAATTAAAATAACCTAAATTATTGTTCAATCTTACTTGTGAAAGGTAATCCCACGCGATCTGGTGTCAATACTGCCGGTTATTGCAACCGTAAGCTGCACAAAATACTGGCATAGCTTGCTCTCCGTTGACTCCGATGCTAGACTAGAGTGAGGAGACCCAACCAATATGGCGGCGACGCTGGATTTACGTTCCAGCACGTCATGAGGCGTCTACGTATATTATGTCTATGGGGAATACCCAATATATGTGTTACTGGAAATCAGGGCTTGAAAACGAAATTATTTTTCAATCGTTCCGCTCCGAACGGAACCGGTATATTTAACGTTTTCGTTCTTGCGTTCCGCCACCAACACATCGTTCCTGAACCGGTTCGGAACGTAAAATAACGTTCGTTCTTAACGTTCCGGCAGTGTTATTGGGCCTCCGCGGTGTGTTACTATTGCGGCCCCCCCCCCCCCCCCCCGCCGGCCGTAGGTCCGTGGTGTGTTACTATTGCGCCCCCCCCCCCCCCCCCCCCGCCGGCCGTAGGTCCGTGGTGTGTTACTATTGCGCACCCCCCGTCGGCCGTTACTATTGCGCGCCCCCCCGCGGTGTGTTACTATTGCGCGCCCCCCCCCCCCCCCCCCCCCGTCGGCCCGCGGTGTGTTTGTGTTACTATTGCGGGCACCCCCGCCGGCCGTAGGTCCGCGGTGACGCTCGAACGTGAACGTCGTTTTACGGCAGCGGAAGATTTACGACAGCCAGCATACAGACAGTAAACAGACAGTGAGCAACGGACTTCACATGATATTATTCACAACTCGGATTAATTTAATGAAACCCATTGATTCTTTTGATCGGTGGACCCTTACGGACTTAAGGAATATAAACAATGCAGGAACGGACACACACCGTACGGACTTTATGATCGCTTCAAAAGTTGGAAGTCAGACCTTTTCCCCGTCTCTCTTGTTTACCGGTAAGTCTGGATGAATTATGCGTTGGTGTTCATAGTTTGTGTTAAATTAACTGAATGATTTATCTGTGGAGAGTCTAACTGATCTAACGATGTGCGTTATGTCCATATGGACAGACGTTTAAACGGTTACCGTATCTTTGTGTAGGTGATCTAAACGGCTTAAGTCGTTCAAGAAATAATTTAGATAAAATCCAGATCCGGCCTCAATTGGAGACCTGCGTTTATTTGTCAAAACGTGTCGCCACACCCCTGCGTCTATTAGGGACCCCGCTTTTATTGGAAGTTTTACGGTATATAGAGAACGAAAAAAAAAACGTTATTAACCGGTTTTGGGGATTTCAGAATAACGTTTCTGTTCCGGAACAGTTGAAGACCATTTGGTTTTCGTTTCCGTTTCCGTTCCTCGTCAAATTCCGTTTGTATTCGGTTTTCGTTTTCGTTCCTTGAACCGGTTAGGAGCCCTGCCGGAAATGACGTAAATAGAAATGACCACCAATCAGGAGTAAGAACACCAGAAGTCACACCGTCAAATGATGCAGTAACACAGCACGCCACTTCCATTAATTTAAACAGCTGAATGAAAGACTGTCATCTGAAAAATCACCAAAATATGACGCTGTTGTCATAGTCATAAGTAATCTAATTTGCTTAATGTATAGGCCATTGTATCTGTGTGACTTACTGCAACATGCAAGATATTGTCCCATCACCATAAAATGAACATTCCACCAGATTACCTTAGACCCTAACAAGACTAACTAAATTGTAGTGATCAATTCATTGCAAACAGAAACAAAAATAATAACAACAGAACACCAAATGATAGGGGTTCACAGACTTCCAAGCCTGACTGTACAGTTGCAGTAGCAAGTTGCATCACAGCGTGGGCCTATTGTGTACCTTTTAACAGCCTGTTTGTTCATTTATCACATTTTCTTTTAAGATTGTTTACTTGCAATGTAACTTATGTTTTTTCCCCCCCCATTCTATGCCACTCCACAGGTTGCTGCAGAGTCAATTTATTTGATTGATGAAAGAAATGGGGCCATTTTCCCCCAGGACAATGGGGACTTCACTGTGTACCTCGGGGCCAGGGGGCACTACGAGGTGAATGGCCCTGATTGAAATCCTGTTGCCCAGCCACCTCCTAGCCCTGTCCCCTTTTCCTTCGCCTCACCCTCAACAAGCTCCACCTCTGCCGCAGGTCCAAGACTGCTTCCACCACGGGCCTCTGGACATTTTGGGAGGACTTTTCAGAGGTAGGCTAACTTGTGAAATCTGAAATCTGCTCTTGAAAATAACATTTGAATGTAGATAGGACATCATGTAGATATAACATCATAGATTTTACATCAACACTCGATCCATTCAGGTCCATTCATCTGGGTGAGGTAGTGGGGAACCGCCTGGTCTCTTCTAAGACCTTTGTAATAAGATTTTTGGAGGCCGAGGACAGCGTGGAGGGGATCACTGGCAAGGTGCGTGAAGCCCTTGCCAGTGAGGAAGATGAAATTATCCTCACTGACAGTCAGGGCAATGCCATCCTCGATTTAGACGGCACAAGAAGTAAGTTTTGCCACTGGTGCCACTGGTAATGCTACACAAATATCAGCAGTTAGCAGAATTAACTTAAAGGTTTTCTCGTACTTCAGCTTCCCAGTACTGGAGGCAGAACTCAAGGAAGGTGTTTGCCTTGACAGAGGAGACCTTGGAGGAGTTTCAGAGGGGGAGGAGAGCAAAAAACAGGTGTGCAACATTTCTGCTTGTCTGTGACATATTCACACAGTTCTATTATTGCTACTATTCACACATCACTCATTTCCCTGATATTCATTATGACTTTTCAGTCGTAGAGCCGAAGACAGCGCCTCAGCCGTTTTGGTTGACAAGGTGGACGACCTGAAGGCGGCTGCTGAAGGCCTGCAGACTGTGGCCGAAGCCATCCGCCACCTAACCAATCTGGCCAGACCAGCCTTGCAGCCAGCCAAGGAGGCAATGAAATGCCTTGTGTGCAAAGGTATATACGCAAAATTCACATATTATCACATGGTCTGTTAGTGTTGATGTAAAAATAGCCTACTTGAATAATGTTCAATAATGCTGTTGAATAATGCCATATGTATAATTTAGTCACTCCCTACTTGGGCAAGCATGGCAAGGTGAAAGCTGAAGACACATTCTAAATATTTCATTTTATCCTCTGCAGCAATTATCTCGGACCCGTTTTTCGCCACCTGCTGCGGGTCTATGGTTGGCTGCAAGATCTGCGTGGAGAGGTGGTGTGTGAATTCTGACATGTGCCTGAAGTGCAGGGCGCTTGATTTTTCGAACAACCTCCATGCCCTTAGGGGTCTCTCCCCAGCATTGGCTTATTTTAAAGATATCGAATAAAAACTAATTGAAAAAAATTGCTCAAAGTATGAATGTCATTTACACACAGTAGTTGAATACCTGATTTGTTGTTTGGTTGCATCACCCAGCTGGTCAGAGGAGTTGATTAATGAACAGAGGAAATCGAGATATGTAACGTGTCAGGGATCAGACAATCAGAAGACAATTGAAGCAAATATAATTGTATTTTTTTATTTACATTACAGCATGTCTACTGATGTTAATCAGACACCTTAACGCACTTTGGAAGTGCGTGTAATCCCTATTCACCACATGTTGATGTAGAGAACGCATGTCGAATTGGGACGCAAAATGTCCCTCCGCCCATTGCCGGGATTCAACACTGGGGAAGGGGTCCGTGGCAAATGGAGACTCCCATCTGTGTTGCTCCTCCACCCACTTCCTGCTCATACAGGTCAGCAGCTACATTGCCAAGGGGAAGTAGGTGCTCGGCCACTTTTGATGGACACCCTTGCCCACAGAGATCGTTTGGGATGCCCTTCCCTGAGAAAGGCAAATGTGTTGGTATGGGTATATTCAATGTCATATATATACAAGTCAGTTGTAAAGCAAACATAACAAACAAACAAACAAACACAAACACTACCACTTGAATTCAGTGTCACACCTGGGATTCTGTGGGCATTCCATGACTCCACCACATTCTGCATGCCTATTCTGGCCACCTGCAAGGACAAGGTGGACACACAGAATTTGGTGAGGTTGTCCTCCATGTCCAGTTCCTCCTGGTCTGTCATCTGGACCAGCGCGGTCTTTATAGGGTAGTTGACTGTCATTAATTTCGACCCACATTCTTTTGATGACATGGTTCTGTTGAAGTAACACGTCGACAGGGTTAATCTGCACCCCTATCAGCATAGGACATGTGCTCAAACGAATTTTAAAGTTTAAAGTTTTAAATGTTAAAGTTTTGTTTAGCCTTATACCCTTGTCGAGGGAGTCTGGAGATATGGCAGCCTGTTCTCATTATGCCTATAGGCAACCATCTTTTCCTGGACGTACAGTGTCAGGTAGAACTCCCGTCCACAATCTACCCTGACTTGGTCCCACATGCCATATCTGATGACAGCGGGTCTGGAGGCATAAAGAGATACACACATTATTCGCAAATTATAGCCAGAACAAACAGGCTATTGTTTTTGGCCTTTGTCTGTTTATTTGTTTAGCTTACCTGTACACTTCCTCATAAATTGTGACATTGTTTTTTATGGGCACGGTGCAATGTCCCACCACTTTTTTGCTGTAGCCGTCGATGGCCATGACATGCGTAACCCCAAACATGACCAGTTTTTCATTCTGGTCAACATGAATTTTGTGCCCCATGTAATCAGCATTATATGGCACAGGGTTTAGATTTCTGGAGCTCTATATAGGGAAATCATACAGACATGATTAAGCTCAATGCCTCTTAATGAAGAAGACTAAGCCAGCCTATTGTCAAAGATTAGTGTAGGCTATTTGTTTTTACTCACAGATTGACGTTCCACATGCTAAGGTGGGTGCATTTTTCCCAGCACTTTCCCTACTCTGCCCTCAGAGGCTTTTACACCCTTTGTGGCAAGGAATCCCGTCATAAGTTTCCTTCCGAAAGACGGCCCATTCTGTAAAGGAAGATTAGGTTTAACCAGTGCTTGAAGTGGAAAAAAATAAGTGCCAGTACTCCCTTATTCACATATAAGCGACACGTGCAAATCAGTAAACCATTGTAAAATTCTGAATTTTTAGAGTAAAAAAAAAAAAAAGTAAGAGGTAATGCTGAGCTTCAAAAACTATTTAATCAAAGGGACAACCATTTCAATTATTGGAGTACACTCGCTTTAGTGTGTAATGAAATTAATTCTTCAGGCTGGGATGTCCTTAAATCCTAGGAATTGATGTAAACTAAACCAGTCCAGATCTAAAAGGTAAGTAAATATAATATGTCAGATATTATATATATATATATATATATATATATATATATATATATATATATATATATATATATATATATATATATATATATATATATATATATATATATATACTTATATATATATATATATATATATATATATATATATATATACTGTATATATGTGTTGACGAGTCATTTGAGTTTAGAAGATCGGACGTGTCCTCTTCTGAATCCGTTTGTATCCTTTTACTCTTGTGGAGCCAGTTTAACATTTTGGAAAGGTTATTCTCACAGTCATCACTTTGACTAGCCGCTGACAAACGCAGACTGGCGTGAATGAAACAATGGAACCCGGTGATCGCCACAGTGCACCCTGGGTAAAGTATTTTTATTTTATGTTTTACATTTAGCTCGGTGTGTAGCATACCTGCGGAGCCCGGAGCCCCATTGTTTGTTCCGTCCACTTCATAGGATCATAATATGATAGAGAGAGAACCGGACTTTGTTAGGGCAGAGTAGAGTACCGGCAGCCTGTGACAAGTGCCGGTACGCAAGAAAAAGTGCCGGTACGCCAAAGGGTAAAATGTAGAAGTGCCAGTACTGCGTACCGGTGAGTACCGGCCCACTTCGAGCACTGGGTTTAACCTTTGTGTCGTATTAAGACCACTTGCTCACTCCCTAAAGCTCAGTCATGGTTACCCTGCACACTGACTGACAAGTCACCTACCTCCACAATTCCTTGGGCTACCACAGCCTCAAGGTGGCTATCGGGACAGAAGTCCTTATTAACCAAATCCTGTTCCGCACACCACCGACGTACATTTCTCTCCGAAAAGCCTCGTTGGGACCCAAATTGTGCTACCAAATTATTAACAATGTCACTGCAGGTCATCCCGCTTGATCTTCTAGAGACGATGAAGTCGTTATAGTTTTCGAGAGACATTGTCACTTAAAAAGCTGGGGAACACAATATAACTAACTATCACGGCTAACACTGTCCGATCGCAAGTTAAATTTAATCAGACTTTAATGAACGTGAATGAATGAACGTGAAATACGAGGCTACGTGTGCAACATCTTCGCGGGTAAATATAATGATATAAATGCAAAATCGGTGATGGAAAAATGGCCCTGGAGATCCTATTCCCTTTTTCCGATAATAAGCACATCAATGAGAATCAGAAAACGACTCGTTTTTCGTTTTCTGGTGCAGAATCGGAAAACGAAAAACGAAAATAGACTTGTTTCTCGTTTTCCGTTTTCTGATTCCAAAACGGAAAACGGGTCTGTATCCCTATTTTGGATTTCCCATCTCAGAACGGAAATCGAATGGCCGCGACGTACACGGACCCCTGAGGTCCCCCTCCATGCGGTGAGTGATGATTCAGAATGAGATGAATGCTTCAACAATGTTCCTCTTGGCTCAGCACCACTTCTCACCTTGTGGTCATTAGGCCGACGAGGATCTTACTACACACTGCTGCTTTTAACAAGCAAACGTTATTAACAACGTTATTAACAACGTAAATAACGTAAATAACGTAGGCCTAAATAACGTTAACAACGTTAACAACGTAAATAACGTTAATAAAGTTAATAACGTAAATAACGTTAACAACGTTAATAATGTAAATAACGTAAATAACGTTAATAACGTAAATAATGTTAATAACGTAAATAACGTTAATAACGTAAATAATAACGTAAATAATAACGTTAATAAGGTTAATAACGTACATAACGTAAATAATGTTCATGACGTAAATTACGTAAATTACCTAAATAACGTAAATTATGTAACTTACGTAAATTACGTAAATAACGTAAATTACGTAACTTACGTAACTTACGTAAATTACGTAAATTATGTAAATAACGTAAATAACGTAAATAACGTTAATAACGTAAATAACATTAATAACGTAAATTACGTAAATTACGTAAATAACGTAAATCACATAAATAACGTTAACGTTAATAACGTTAATAACGTAAATAACGTTAACAATATCAAAAACATTTCTCAATCAATACATTCTTATGAAATATAATATAAGACAAGGCATGCGTATATTAGATGTATTCTATATTTTTATCAAAATGTTTATTGTGGATCTTGACCCTGTTGACCCCCTGCTGCTCAGCCAGGTCTAGGACACTTACCACACACCCCACTGAGACACAGAGAGGGAGACAGGTTATCTAGATAGAAAGGTCATCTTGGACTTAAATTGAAGCTTACAAATGAAGTTTTTCACATCCATGTAAGGCAGTGATATGTATAACAAAATGCTTGAAAATGATCACCTTTGATGACAATTTGTCAGGCGAACACACATTTTTTTGTCTTGTGGGATAAACTGAGGGTTATATTTGAAAATAGAAAGGCAGTAAGCCCCAGAATATTATTCTGATAGTTTCCCCTATGTGGCAGGATACACCATGCAAAATGTCAGACTTGTCTGACCATTTATGCAGTTGTAGTACCCTAATATATGCAAATACATCATTTCGCCAGAAGCTTTTCCTAAAAAGGGTTTTTTTTGGCCCCTGAGGCCAAACGGCCCCGAGTTGGGGGTGGAGGTTATCAACTTGTGATGGCCCAATGTATGGGATAACAGGAAATAATAGTGAACAAAAGGTAGCAAAAAACATCCTGAGGGGTGGACCTGGCTCCCGGCCTATAAATACACATCTGTGAGAGAGGAGAGGATCAGTAGCATTCTGCCTACAGATACTGGTTCAGTAAATGTCGTGCCTGATCTGTGGCCATAATCAATTATCGGATAATAAACAATTGAGGAACCAATGCAGTCTCTGAGTGATTAAGCGCAAAGAAACGTGTATACACACCACACACACGCACGCACACACACACACACACAATTTGATTAATTTGATTTACACACACACACACGCACACACACACACACTTGATTTGATTAATTTGATTTACACACACGCACACACACACACACACTTGATTTGATTCATTTGATTTACACACACACGCGCACACACACACACACACACACACACACTTGATTTGATTAATTTGATTTACACACACACACACACACACACTTGATTTGATTCATTTGATTTACACACACTCACACACACACTTGATTTGATTCATTTGATTTACATTGCTACATGTGCACATCATTCACACATCATGTCCAAATGTAACGGCTCAGCTTGCTCCAATTTCTACCAGTAAACAACCACAGGGTTCCTGCTGCAGCATTGGAGGGGAATGTGTTCGTTAACACCAGACTAAAGCAGCACAGATTCATGTTTTGCCCACATGGGGTCCTCATAGCCCCGGTCTTGGCATCACCTGTCCACAGCTATTTCAGCAGGAGCAACATTTGAATTTGTACTAGCAGATAAACAAATAAACATCATCATATACAATGGACATTTTATTGACATTTGTACCGAACAGCACAAAAAATATCCATAAAATGCATGTATGATTATATTAATTATATTAATGATATACTATACAATTAAGTATATATATACTATATAATATTGTATTATTTGTATAATAATATATAATATAATAAGAGTGAACTCCAGTATGGCATATGAAACATTGGCTGGAGATATTTTGCCTTGGCAGGCATGAATACTGTATAGTTATAGACTCTGGCTGATGAAATATTTAGGGTATGCTTCTCAGAGGGGAGTAGAAACTGAGTTCATGAGGTTTTTGAGCTACGATATGCTATGGGATTACCTTACCTTATGCGTCAGCATACGCATTGCCATCAAGCTCAACTTTTTGCAAAACCTTCAACATTTACATATTTAATTTCTAATTGCTTGCTTTAAGAGCAGAAAACATGGTCTTAACATCAACTGTGTTCCGACTAGTAGCATTAAGATCTACTTTCAATTTCTCGTCACATAATATGAGGGACACATTGCATCGATCATCTGTAAACCTCTGGGAACACAGAGGTACAGCACTGCATTTCCTCATCATGAGAGAGCAATGTTTTGGCTCTTGGAGTACCCAAACCACAGCTTCCAATGACATTTACAGCAGGTGTGGCTTCTCATGACACACGCACAGCACCATGTGGATCAGTGGGTATACGTTAGATAAAGGCCTACCTCTGCAGATGTTCTGCTGGACTAAAGGATCAGCAGTGAGAAGATAAAAACCTTTGTCACATCTTCTAAACTCCTCTCTGAAGACGGACAGATGACAGAGCAGACCGAGCCGGTCTGATAGTAGAAGGCTGCCTACCTCCCACAGAGGTCTGAGTGAATGTCTATCTACGTCTTTCTACTCACTTTACGTCACGTGTGTGTGTGTGTGTGTGTGTGTGTGGGGGGGGGGGGGGGGGGGGGGGGGGGTAACTGTGTGCATGTGTGTGTGTGTGTGTGTGTGTGTGTGTGTGTGCACGCACATGCTTCAAATCCTTAATCCTGGCCTAGAAATGGATTGTGCATTTCCCATCAACGATAGGATCTCCTTACTTAATCCATACCTTTCAAGAGCTGCCTGGCTCCCTAGTAGAGAGCAGACCACATTGAAAAAAAACAAACAGGTGAAGAGGTGGTCTTTGTGAGTTATGACTGGCACCTGCATGCTGAGGCAAAGAAGAAAATACATAAAACCCAAAATAAAAACCCATAAAGCATAATAGGAGATGACTAGAAAAGCAGCCTATACCGCACTACACTAAACCTCTAAAACATTCTCAGTGGCTCACTGCAAAAAGGCCCTTAACCAATTACATGCTGGCATCTCAAACAGGCTTTCACCATTTTCCTACCCGGCATATTCTGGGGGTCACACGCAACTGCCTGTTGATGTGCCGCTTTCCTACCCCTACATTGGTTGTCAAAGACAATTCGAGAGAATAGAAACCGATTGACTTTTAACACCTGCACGATATTATAGAGGAATACTTGCAATTTAGTCCAATTGCGATTACAATAATAGGAATTTGGTATCTTGATCAAACATCATGCAGATTGGGTCAAGGTTTGGTTGTTCTTCGGTTGTCTCACAGATTATTAGATTAGTTAGCCTCCTAGTTGCTAGAACGGTAGGGGCCTGTGTGCATTGCTAAGCCTTCTACACATGTACGGCTTGCCTGCATTAAGTCTGCCTTCAAGCAACCTCGAAAGGTGGTAAAAAGGTGTGACGCGATATATACTCACACAAAGCTGCTCAGACACAGAAGGAAGAGTCAAATCATGCACGTTAACTTTTATCTTTGTAATCTATTTTTAGCCCATTGTTAATATTCTTCCTCTGAACTCATTACACGCATGGTTGGTCAACTTCCTGTGGCCTTAGACCCCCTCCAACCTGCCCCCCCCCCCCCGACCATCAGCAGCCATGTAACAGCCCTGATTGGATCTGTCACAATCCCACAGTAACCTGGTCATCTTATCAGACCGCTTGACTTCATCATTGGATTTGGAGTAAGTCTTCCCAGAATGTATTATACTGACAACCAAGACGATCATAGGGGAGAACAGGATCCTCTTCTTCTTCTTCTTCTTCTTCTTCTTCTTCTTCTTCTTCTTCTTCTTCTTCTTCTTCTTCTTCTTCTTCTTCTTCTTCTTCTTCTTCTTCGTTCATTCAACTGCACTTCAACTACACTTTAAAGAAACACAATTCTCTAGAAGAAAACTAATTCCGCTCCACATAAATGTTCGTCTTTATTCATTCAACATTTCCTACTGAAACAAACAGATTTTCTACTCTGGTAATGCTTCAACAGTATCTTAAATCTCCTGGCTATCAGGAGGCATCTCTCAGACAAATGAAGCCCTGCGGCACCAGAGAGAGGTTGACCGATATCAAGGAAGGCGTGGTAGACATTGCGAAGGGCAATGACTTCAGAAAAATAAGGGCAGCCTGCCCAGCTCCCTTTTTTGTTCGACGTCGTCTGTCTCTTCTGTCTATTTCTCATTCTGTACACAATTCCTCATTTACACTTAAAGAAAGAGTCAAGAGTTGTTGATGTTTTTTGAGGTCGCATAGCAGTTTGACTCCCAGCTGAAATGTAGTAGTAGTAGTAATTTAAATGTATGCATGTATGACCTAGTTGCTAAATATTTCACCCATAATGCACCTCCTCCTGCTGTTTGCCTCCGCCCTTCCAACCCCCACACCTTCTCCCTACTCCTGCTCTGCCATGACCTTATAGCATGGACATAAATATGTAACAATGAGGAGATGTAGTTTAAGTAGAAACACTTCTAACCCGAAGACAACAAGCAGTTAGCCTCAGCATAGACACACCGGACAACCTGCTGCGGCTGGTGAAATTATGGGATGGGGGTGGGTGTGTGTAGTACCCGCATCTCTTTCTCATCCTCTAATTGTGAATATATACCAGTATACCAATCTAATATATTAATACGATTTTTGTCCTGTTCGCCTTCCTCCAGAACTGGCTTGTACGGTTCTGGATATATTATAGTGACATACATTTCCAGGATGAAAATGAAGCGGCTATAACCTTGGATGTGGAAGAAGACAAGTGTGAGATCACCAGCGCTCATGGGACGTGTACCATAGATTGTCAGAGGAATGGGCTTTCTGTCACTCTCTCTCAGGGTGCGTGTGTGTGTGTGTGTGTGTGTGTGTGCGCATGGTCGCTCCTGCTGAGATCCCCACTGGAAAAGACAGCCTTTCAATGTCAGTTTCGACCATGTTGTCTGGTAAGGCATCCATTGAGACACAGGTCCCTGTGTGTTTCTTTATGTAACAACGAACGCAAACTATATCACGCAATTGCAATATCACAGCTTCCACTGACCTTCACCATCAGCTGTGGTACGTATAATATAATATTACACTAATTACGTTCAATATAATAGTATAACAGTACTTTAATTTCAAATGCACAGATATACAGATTTACACACCGTATCCATAGCAATTGCACAACTGAACTTCACACATTCTTTTTCTGTTTCATTCCTTTCATTCCCCCCACCCAAATGTGTAATATGTCCATCTGGACCTACAAACCAGGGTATGTTTTATACTTACTCAAACAAATGAAGCTTTGAGGAGTGTGTTGTAGGGTCTCGCCATCGGTGCTGGGGGCCGTTAATGGTCTGACGTTGTTTTCCCCCTGACTCTACTACATATGTGTTTTTAATGAGCCACTGTCCTTGGAGTGGTCCTCCAATGTCGCGGCGTGCGTTTCAACGCGTTAATAAATAAGGCAGAAAAATCGTCTTGCCAGAAGCAGGGCCCAACAAGAAGAATTATTAGGAGGTCGCACACTCGAAACCAAATGCACTTTCCTCATGAATAATAAGATGTTATTGTAGATTATTCAGGGGGTACGGGCGACAAATCTGTCGCACGTCAAACCAGGTAAGTCTTTTTCACCTTGGTGGAGATGTAAAGGTGATCATGGTCTGGTCCATTCTAGTAACCTATAGGATTTACCACAAACACACAGAAGCTATTTCAAGTGTTCAATGGTCTAATGCTATGTATGATTGAGTCCAACACAGGCCGATATACACTGTCCACTATACCCACTACATCCCTGTTTGCCTTCTTATGCTGGGCTTACACCAAAAGATTTTCACAGTCCCAGACTAAAAACTGAAAGTCTTTAGTCCCAGACTAAAAACTAAAACTCCTAGTAAATCTAGGAGTTTTACTGGAGTCACAGCGTGCTCCTGTCATCTCGATCGTTAAGTTTAAGGTAGTAATCTGCGCTGTTTCAGATCAGTCTTTTCCTAGTCTTGGGCTTGCGATAATATCAAACGTGTTTGATATTATCGCAAGTCGCAGTGACGTAACACAATCAACAACCAATAGATGAGCTCTGACAAAAGCGGAAACAGGAAACCTGACAGTCAGAACAAGAAGAACAACAATTTCTACCAAGGGCATGATGGGAAATAAAAATGCATGGCTGGGAAAAAATAATAAAATAATCTAGTTGTAGTCTTGTAAATAGTGACCCTGCAAGATTCAGTCTTTGTAAAATCTCAGTCTGAGACTAAGCTGTGACTAAAAACTCTAAACACTCTTTAGATGTGAGCAGGTGTGAGCTGATAGTTTTCCAAGAGTCTTTTCCTAATCTTTTCAAAGTCTTCTGATGTATGGGTAGCATTAGTTGTTTCTCAGTAGCCAGGCCGCGTCATCCTCTCCATCTGATCATACGTATTTAAAGTTATTGGGATGGGAGCCTCTGACCTTCTCAGGTGATTACCAATCCATTCCCTATTAGCACTCTGGCCTTTCCCTGTCTGACCTCTGTGTTCATTAAAGGCCTCCTGGGAGCAAAAAAAACAGTGCAAGGGCGGCTCTGAAGGGGGGTTCAGAGGCCAAGCTAGTAGGTGTGCTGCCCTCACTTCCCTCACTGTTAAAGAAGCAGAACGAGAGGCTGTGTGTGTGTGTGTGTGTGCGCGCGTGTGTGTGGTTCTGCCCTTCTCAAGTCACGGCCCATATAAGTTGGCCCATAGAGTTGTCACATAGGCCCCGGGGAAAAATGAACTAGGGGCACACAAAGGCTCAATCTTGGCTATGCCACAGCTGAATTACATTTTATGATTCATGACCCACAATTCACATAAGGTTATAGATCTATTAGCCATTTCCCAGTTCAATCCATCCATTCGGTACAATAGTTTCGTTCAACTCACTTTCCAGAAACTTTCTCTCAATGTGTCTTATCGCTGTTATATATTTTGCCACCGGTAGACTGTTGGTAGTCGGTGAGGATGCTTAACAAGTTAGTTTGTGCCCTTGGCGATGTGTGTCCGGCGAGATTAGCTCTGTCCTCATCTCCCCCATCACAGCGTTGTTACACAAGTTGCGCTATCTAGTCGTTTACCTGTTAGAATGTAAATGCTTTCCATAACAGATGGAACGACAAGATGAAGAAATGTGAAGCAACCTGAAGCGTTACATTACATTACATGTTGATCAAATTGTTTTCAGTTCTGCTGGTTTGCAGCCTCTTGGCAAGGTTCATACACTCCTGTAGGAGACATGAAGGTTATGGGGTAGAGGGGCTTTGTGACGCTGGTCATGCTCCAGAAACGGGAGCAGCCACCATGGAAACATAGTGTGATCACACGCAATATCCTATATCCATTATGTTAATAAATACAAATATTTGCCTGTATGCAGCGAGCAGTACAGGCACACACACACACACACACACACACACACACACACACACACACACATGCAATCGCACACACTTTAAATCATTAGAAAACAGAGGGTGGCAGTTCTATCTGCAGAAAATGTGCCTGTTGGCCAGAGTCAAAGAGCATGTGTATTGCTAGCTGCTGTGAACAAACACCAGAGGACAACCATTCATTTTCCAGCTGAGTGCTGCAGTTAGCCTTCTGACAGCAAGAGCCAGGGACCGACACCCTCACTGTTACATAAAGAGAGGGGGCGGGGGGTGCAGCAGGGTACATCCAGACAGAGAGAGAGAGAGAGAGAGAGAGAGAGAGAGAGGGGCAGAAGAAGAAGAAGAAGAAGAAGAAGAAGAAGAAGAAGAAGAAGAAGAAGAAGAAGAAGAAGAAGAAGAAGAAGAAGAAAGGAGTTTATGGAGGGGATGGAGGCAAAAAAACAAATGAGAGGGGGGAGAAGAAGCAGAGCCATTGGAGAGATTGCTCATGCACCTCATAAAGGCTTTCCATGTTCTTCTCCATTCCCTTTCTCCTCACTTCCACCTCCTTCTGTGGGCTCCTGCTGGTCCCAGTATAATCCCCTCTTATTCTCTGTTCCTGGCATAACGGCCCACGGAAACACCAAATGATGCACACATTTGGTCAATTACTGCATTTCTACGGTCTGTTATTTCTGAATGGCAGACCGTAGAATCGAATGGACTAGTTTATTAAGCGGAATAATTTTTTTTTTTTTTAAATCAATCAAATATTTGTTGTCGTTATATTCTGTCTCAAATTATTGACTTCTTTAGCAGGCCTAAGTAGCCGTGTAATAAGCCGGATAATGTACAGTGAGCCTTGAATCACCCTGCCTGAATATGAACTAAAATAACACTGTAGACAGAAGCTCTTTCAGCTTTTAGTGCTCAATTTACGGCATTTTAATAATGCTGTTCTTAATGCCTGTTCTAAAACGAAAACGACAACATCAATAATGCTTCAAAAACATTGCGGTCATCTGAGGATAAAGTGTCTAACAAGAAACTGCGTTCATTTAGTTTTATTTGTTGTTTCCATCTCCGTGAGCACCTGGAGACACTGACGCAGGTGGTGAAGACATGATGTGGGACCTCTGGCACCTTTCATCTGAGATCCGCTGTAGAGGGACGGCAAGATAAGACTTCTGCAAGGAAATTGGCTTTTTCCACGTAAAGGTACACCCAGTGAAAAAAATGTAATCCACAAACCTCTTCAGAATAGGTAATATGACAATAGATGATAGACATCACACACACACACAACCACGCATACACACAAACACAGTGTACCTGTACCACCTCAACTCTTGTGGTGAAATGTGTACAGCTGAATTAATTAAAAGCTACAGTCAGTGTAATTTAATAATCCCATGGTGCTATATCAATCCCATGGTGCTATATCAATCCCATGGTGCAATATTAATCCCATGGTGCTATATTAATCCCATAGTTCTATATCAATCCCATGGTTCTATATCAATCCCATGGTGCTTAAAGGACAATTCTGGCGCAAAATGAGACCATATGATCATAACACATGTCCACCGAGTTGGACCGTTCTCTGGGATCAGTTTTCATTCTCGTCGAATGGAACCAAAGTTCTCGAAAACAGCTAATTAACAACGCTAGCTGTGGGGGCAGACGTTCATGTAAAAATAAATCGCAATTCTATACCACTAACAAGGCTCAAAATCGCACCACACTTCCACGGCAGCATAATGAGGGTCCCTACATGTAAAACGAAGCATTAAGAACTTTGTAAGTGTACATACAGTTTATTAAAAAGAAAGTTTAGAAAGCCAGTACCTTCACGAAAACAAGCGGGCGCCATCTTTGGAAAACAGTCACAACCAGTCGAGCTAATTAGCTGTTTCCGAGAACTTTGGTTCCATTCGACTAGAATGAAAGCTGATCCCAGAGAACGGTCCAACCCTGTGGACATGTGTTATGATCATATGGTCTCATTTTGCGCGGGAATTGTCCTTTAATCCCATGGTGCTATATCAATCTCATTGTGCTATATCAATCCCATGGTGCTATATCAATCCCATTGTGCTATATCAATCCCATAGTGCTATATCAATCCCATGGTGCTATATCAATCACATGGTGCTATATCAATCCCATGGTGCTATATCAATCCCATTGTGCTATATCAATCACATGGTGCTATATCAATCCCATGGTGCTATATCAATCCCATTGTGCTATATCAATCACATGGTGCTATATCAATCCCATGGTGCTATATCAATCACATGGTGCTATATCAATCCCATGGTGCTATATCAATCCCATTGTGCTATATCAATCACATGGTGCTATATCAATCCCATGGTGCTATATCAATCCCATGGTGCTATATCAATCCCATTGTGCTATATCAATCACATGGTGCTATATCAATCCCATGGTGCTATCAATCCCATG